>JAUYWV010112696.1:0-12384 GCA_032274565.1 Nematoplana nigrocapitula
TAAACTATTGATCAAACGTTACTATTACACCAACATTGTCTTTATCACGTAATATAGTAGTATACTAGTGACTCTCGACATATAGCAATTTTTGCTATTGTTACTACAATTTGGTTACATTCTGAGCTATCACACACGTTTAACATTGAAATTCTTGATCTCAATACTACCAATAAGAATTTCGAAGAAAATCATTGGACTATTTTGATTGTGTTGCGAAAATTCATTTATTCTTTTCTTCTGGATCCGCTGCGAGATACAATAGCTCTGTCAACAAAGAATCGAGTTATCAACGCGTTTTATCTGTGTTATTAATCCTGTCGGCGCAACTAATACCAGTGTCAATACGTCTTCATATAAGGAAGTATAATTTTATTTCAATTCCCAAATGGGAGTTTAATACGTACGAATCTAACAGGAATTGAAAATATCATATAGCAGGAGCACTACTACCCCATAGTTCTCCTATATTTGTATTGCGAACTCTGTCCACTCAAATGTGCGACACGCTTTTCGCTCATGGGGATTTCCTTCAGCCACGGGAGAACATCTCACAAGTCTACTGGACCAGGATCTTCTTCTATGGATTTACTGTACCTTTGGCCTATGTGGGCAATCTACTCACTTGCGTCGTCGTGCTCCTCTTGTCGCGTCACCGGACCAATATTCCGGACATGATGGTAGGAGGCCTGGCGCTCAATGATCTCCTAGCCGCGGTCATGGTATTCACACCGACCATTGTGGCCGACTTGAACCAGGCCTGGTTGGGGGGGTTGTGGTCCTGCGCCTACCACGCAGTCGTCTACAACTGGTTTGTCGGCAACACCTTCACCCTGCTAGTCTTCATCTCGGTCGATCGCTGGCTGGCACTGTGCCTTCCTTTTTCCTACCACAAATACGCTTCAACCAAGACTACAAAGGTAGGCGACAACCGCAATTTTATTAGTATACGGTATATGGGATTCAACTCTTTAATTATGGCTTAAGTCTTATACGGCGAAAGCTTTCAAAATATCTACACGACTAGACGCTCGACCGGAATTCAATTGCAGACATTACATGTCCCAAATTACATAAGTGAGTGAGTACGTTCATTCGATACGAATTTTCTGGTCCAATGTACACCTGAGCTCAATGAGTGTGTTGCCAAACAGTCGCAGATGACATACGAGGATATCTGAATTTCCCTAATATCTAGCAAACCATAATATCACATAGAATTACTTACTGTAGCTATAGAAGGAGTCATACTTAGAAAAGCAAGCACATATATTTTTCAACATACTCTTTTCACACATTTAAAATGCACTTATGGTCCATCGGTCTTTCGTTTTACGGATCCCATCTGCATGGAGGCAGCTGCATCTTGGACTCTCAGAAACTGGTCAACAGCAGTGCCGGATTAAGGTTGCGCGGGGCCCCAGGCTGAACCTTATAACAATTCCGTAAAATGCTTGTTGTTCCACACCAGACACCTTGAGCTCACAAGCTAGGCGCGTTCTCTTTTGGTCACGCGGAGAGTCGCCAAGACCCCTAATATACCGCGATACTTATTCATATACTTTTCTTGCGAGATTTTGCCTTCGCAAATTCATCGACCAGCTCGCTAAATCCAGCTTCATCAATAAATCGCTCTCAATGGTCATTCGCTATAACGCGTTTAGGCGGCCTTGGCTCATAACGCTACGTTAGTTACCACGAGAGACAGGCAAATGCGAAGAGCGATGTAAAGATTGGTGAATGTGTCTGGCAAGTCGAAATGCAGAATATGCAAAAACATTGCGAGCTCCTTAGATTGAGATGATGATAATAAAGTGGCTTTTGAATAGTATGCAGCAAATTGAAGTGTTTCTTCGATCATACTGTACTGTCATCCAGGTCTTCTGGATAGGCATGCACAAGCTCATTGCAATCTAGCTTCAACTGCTCCTTGTCACTATCTGTAGCGAAATTAGCCAAGAATGGAAATTTGCCTTTCAAATTCATGTAAGCTGAGATACGATCGGATAGAGCACTGGTTAGGCTGTCCACAATAGGAATGTATGAGTTGACCTCAAAATCACGTCTTGGCTCAAATATCTGTTTATCTAAATAGAACACTTGTCTGATCCTTTTCCTGACTCGCGTACTGGATAGCTTGTATTCAAGCTGACTGCTTCTCTTGATGGCACGTTCTTCAAAAGTAGAGAACTGATCTCGCATGGGCTGTATATATATATTCTAGTAGTGAGGTCAGCAGATAGAACATGCATATCAGATTCATGCCAGGCTTCTCAAGAGAGGCACTGCTTGGTTGACTGAAACCTGTTTAGAACGTCTTGCCACAGCTCCAACAAGACAACAGTCTCCAATCGTGTTAGATGCTCAAGAATACCACGGGCATCGTTTTTTGTGCTGCCGGCCTGCTCATCATCGTTCGCTAGTTCCCGAAGAGCATCTAGAATTTGATGAAAGCCTGTAATCAACACATTTACTGCGTCTGCCCGCGCCGACCATCGCGTGTCAGACAAGTTCTTCACAACTAACAAACCATCTAGATGCTTAGCTAAAACAGCCCACCGACGCGTTGAGACAGCAAAAATGTATAAAGGCGCTGAATTGTGTCAAACAAGCCAACAGCTGCAGGATAGGACCCCGATGCTGACTTCGCCACAAGATTGAGTAAATGGGCGGCACATGGCACAAAATCCGCGTATGGAGAATGTGAGCGAATGATGGATTATCCTCTGCATGATGTGACTGGGATTTCTTGTTTTTTATTAGAAAATTCAGTATAGTCTGAGCTATCTCAGCACCACTATATGACCAAATTGATGAATAAATGTGAGAAACCTGTCTCTACTGGCCCATTTTTGCTGACATAGCTCACGATAATTGCGAGCGAGTTAATCAATATGCGCAATGTCTGGTGTAGTGTCAACGGACAATAAAAAATGGACAGCAGCTTTTAATTCATGAACAATAGCTTGCAACAATCGTCTCCCATGAGATCAATGAATTCTTTTACTGTGGTCGATGAAAGATACGACACGCTGCCTTTGCCCATGTTGCTATGACTTTTGATGTGCTGGGCAAGAAAGCTGTCAAACGTACCAAGTAGATCATTGAATCCACGGAAATTACTATGGCGGGTTGGTCCAACTTTATCATTGTCTCCACGAAAAGCCAGGCCGCGCACAGATAAAAACTTCACAACATCTACAGTATGTCACGCCTTACGACTTGCCGCCAGTAATCTACTTCGTCTTGATATTGTTTCATCAAGCAGGATTCAACAGTTGAACCTTCCTGTGCTCTTGTACGGATCGCTATGATGCCTATTTTCATGGCCTGCAATTTGCTTTTTCTCATTTTTCCAGTTACTGAAGCTAAATACATGTATTGTTTCTGTCGATTCTGAGGTTTTACTCCTGGGTATTTTTATGCATATATTAGCCTAGTCTTTTGTATACAAGGGCTTGAATGGCGATTCCCCTGGTTATACCCCCCTAGCCCCCCCCCCTTAATCCGGCACTAGTTACATATAAAATGGTGGGAAAATGCTTAATACAGTTTTTGGGACTGCGCAATTTGTAGTTTCTATTTATGCGTATTTGAGCAGAAAGTCAACTGGTGGATGTATGTCGCTGTTTTTCATTCTATGAAGTGTAATTTTAGCCATATATAGCTATATGTAATGTCTTTTCTTGAGCACTTTGATGAATGACTGTTTTCCACAGTTATAAGGCGTGCGTAAAGCAGATTTATTTGCAAAATTATAAGACACTTAGAAGCTTTCATTTCCTCCCTAACGATCCCGGGTATACCAGCTATAGTAAATAAATAAAGCACTTCGGAAATTATAATTTGATTTTGGATATTGTTTCTATGAAAAAATGAATAAACGAATGTAATGTTTCCATGTAAATGCAGTGCCACTATTCGATTTGAGCATTTATTGCAAGTGATATTTCTTTGGTTACATTCTGACATTATACTTCATGACCTAACTTGAAATTTCCCATCAATATTTTATAAGGCTGTCAGGAAAAACACACCAACTAGCGGTTGAAGTCCTTTGACAGCCGACTAAAGCAAAACAAGTTCGATCGAGGGTAAGCATAAAAGACTCGTCTAGGCGCGGTGTGTTAGAGGAAAAAGTAGTCCTTTTTCAAGAGTAGGTGGTCATTGTTGCGTTCGTTTTACAATGAGCACTTCTTTGCCCATAGTGAATCGGATACTATCGGCGCCCAACTTGGCTGTCCGAGCCCGGTGGATTCTATGGTCGATTCTCCTTTTGGCAGGTCTTCTGACCGCCATCCTAATGTTGTACAGTACGTACAGTCAGAAATGGACTTCGTACAAGAAACACTACGTCTCGACGTACCATGGACGTTATCCGGACGTCACAGTCTGCCTGAACACCTTCTTTGCCATTCTCCACTTCCTTATGGGAATGCGCAACCTGGGCGTACCGCTTACGCTGAATGAGTACTTTCCCTGGAACAGTTACCAGCCATTCAGGGACGTCCTCGTCAACCTGTCCTCCAATTACAATATCATCGCAACCACACACTGGAACAGGGATGGTCGGACAGCGTTCACCTGGTTCAGCCTGAATGCTTCCAGTCCCTATCATCGAGTGTTCCAATTCTGGAATTTGACCATCTCGACGAGCAAGCCGTACAAGTCTATAACAGTTCTGGAGAATGTGGCCATGCTCGAATTTTTCATGTGCGTCACTTTTCAGGTTGACGTTGACAGATTAGAGACGAGTGATTTTCTGACTCTCGTAATCAAATCGATAACTCACACTCGCAGGTTTACCGCCATTATCAACGACGAGAATGCCTTCCCCAGCAAGTACAACCGGCAGATCTATGTCGGTATGTCGCTTGATATGAGACGCCAATTGCGCTTCCGGAAAAAGATCCGCAGTCGGCTGGAGACCCCTTCGGGAAAGCCCTGCCTGACCAGGACCGACCCTGTGACCTTCTACGGCCACCGATTCAACTACAGCAAAGGGGCCTGCGTGGAGAGGCTGGAGCGGATCTATTTGGAGAACCAGTGCAATTGTTCCCACTTCGACAACGTGCTGCACCACGCCAAGCATCCCTGCTCCGAAGACTGTATGGATCTGCCTACTGGTCGGCGCGATATCTACGTCCAATGCCTGCCCATGTGTTCCTACGCCCGGCTGTCCCAGGAGAGCATTCAGACGATGAACATTGACACTTTCGTCGACAATGAGACGGCCATTCTCGACGTGATTATGTCCGAGGACACGAAAATTGAACAGGAGGTCGAGGTGTACTCGTTCGATCAGTTTTGCATTGAATCGGCCGGACTGCTCTCGCTCTTTTTCCAGTTCAGTGTCTGCTTTGTGTTCGAAGTGATTGAAGCGGTGGTCAAGTATATCTCCAGGCGCTGAGATTGCCACGACGGTTATAGTTGACCCAAGACTTAATGCGGGGAATCGATCTTCATATTGGAAGTAGTGAATGAATATAGTTAGATCTCTAGGCTGTACAACGATATAGAAGTCGTAGAAAGTATCCTTATATCTTTATAGGTAGTGGAATTTAGTTAATGAATAATTATGTACTTGCGGAGGTATACCCGGCTTCGATAGGGGGATACATAGGGCAATGAAATATCAGGAAACAACCAAATGTTTAGGTAAATAATTTGTTTTCATGATTCAGTAGAAATAAGCAGAGAGGAGAATTATGTTGAGAAATACTCTTCTTTGGATCAATTCGGGGTCAACTCAAGGAGAGCTAATAGGCTTAAAACCTACCTAGTCATAAATAAACCACAATTGAAGGCACCACTTGAAATGTAACCAATTCTACTTATAAATTCCTAGGTATACTACTCTCATATTTATTAGTAGTAAAATAAAATCATAGGATTTGTTTTTAAATATCGCATATTTTTACTTGATTTTCAATACATTTTACAATTCTTATTAATTATTTCATAATTGAAAGAAATACTTTGAACTACTTAAAACCAGATGAAAACATCCGCATATACTCAAAAACAACAAACAGGCGAAGACAGACTGAATCAAGATCTTTGGTATCAACTAAATAATTTTAAAAGTTTTATTTTCTAAAAACAAAACTTCTATAAACAAGTTCGCGTACAGAAAAAATAATTAATGTGTACAAGCACACGCGATTGCCTATCAAGGTCAGCAAGCATGGCGAAGGAGATGTATAAGAGAATCAATGGCTTTGCGGGTTTTAAGAGCATAGAACCCGCAAAGTCATTGATTATCTCAATTAAATCATGATTTAATGTTTCCGGGCATTATTAAAATAAAACCCGGACGCAAAGCCATAGATTATTTAATTGATTAATCTATGGCAAATTAATAAAAATAATCAAATATTTAAATGAATATCATAGCAGTAGGCACTAGCTACTAGCTACTATATTTTCATAATTTGCCAAAATGACTGACGACAGTGACGTATGGCCAATATTGGACTTTTCGAAACTTCCAAATGAGTTAATATCTGGATTGTCACTACGTAGAAGAGATAAATAATATAATGAATGAAATAATAGATCTGAATGAATATCCAACTTCTTCATCTACCACGGTCATTGACAATGCATTGCCATCATCTACCATCAGCAGATTTGCAGAGCCAATGAGTCATAACGATGTCAAACAAGCGAACGCATCAACGAAGTCTAAAAAGACACTCAACCGGAACAAATGGTCGATAAAATTGTTTTCGGGTTGGCTATATGTTCGAAATATTGCAAGCACCAATATTGAAGATATGTCGGATGATGAGTTAAACGACCACATTCCGCGTTTCATTCATGAAGCAAGAAGAAAAGATGGTAATAGATATCCGGGTGCAACTTTATGGCTGGCATTCAATCATATATGTCCACATCACGCCCAGTAAACTTCTTTCGCGAAAATAAGATTCGGGTGATTCGAGACAGTTTAGATGGATCAATGAAAGTGTCTACTAAAGAAGGTGCGTCAATAAAGAGGAAGTCAGCCTCGGTTGTTTCATTTAGCGAAGAAGAATTGCTATGGCGTCATTCAATGGGAGCTGATACGCCTCAAAAACTTCTCAACGCTCTGTTTTATCTGAATGGCATCCATTTTTCTCTTCGTTGTGGAGAGGAGCATAGCTCCCTGACTTTAGATTAACTTTCAATTGAAATTAGAGATGGTAAGAAATGCATGGTGTACAATGAAAAGTCTTCAAAAACATTCAATGGATGGTTAGATAATATAAGGAACAAACTAAAAGAATTAGTACATTTTGAGTTAAAGGAACAAAAAGACCGTTATGACACGAGTCTTTATATGAGAAGTATCTTGAAGTGCGGCCATCCTATTCCGATAGATTTTATTTGATGTCCAGTACCAAAAACAAACTCGCAGTATTGGTTTTCAACTCGTCCAATTGGTAAAAACACTCTTGGTATATATATGAAGAAGATCTTTCAAGGAGCTGGCATTGAAAAGACGGACGTTACCAATCACAGCCTGAGAACCACGTGCGCGACACGTTTATATCAGTCTAATGTAGACGAGCAAATAATTATGGAACGTACGCGCGGGTCACAGAAGTGTTTCAAGTGTTAGAGCGTACAAGTGTACTTCGGCAGTACAAATGGAAAATTGTTCGGCAATAATTGACGGTCAAGCTGTTCAAAATTTTTCGAAGCAGTTATCCGATGGCGACCATGAATCAGCAGCTTTACACCAGCCTGTGATCACGTTCAATATGAACAATTGTATGGTTACTGTTAACAATTATTACAAAACAAAATGATGTTATATTGTTTGGTCTGTCGCTTTTTCGCTGTTTGTTATATAATGTATGTACATATCTTAGCCATAGATATATTTGCATGTATTTATTCGGAGATAAATAAAACCCGCATAATACTAAAATGAAATCCCAGACTTCTCATTATAAATAAAATAAAATACGGAAATAGAAATTATCATGATTTAATATAAAATAATATATGTTGCAATCGTGTTTATTTGGTTTTTATTCAATTACTCGTATACTTGGAAATCTAGGAATAGAGACCAAAAGCTTTACTTTATGTTAAATAGAACAAAAGTTATGAGACATTATGTAAAAAAATGTAGAAAATGGCACCCATTCTGGATTTTGGCAGCCATTTTGAAAATTTTGATCTAACAGATTGACACTCGATTGACACCTTAACCTTCAAATTTATACTAAAAATAAACTTTTGCATTAATGTGAAATGACCGAGTGCCATATGGCACCCCACTATATATATTGGCACGTGCCCCCCTCTATGGGCGTCAGTTGGCGCCCCTGGCCTGTGAGGTAGTATATTGCGCCCTTATAGTAGAAATAATTTAGTATGACAGTACAGTATATATATACGCACCAACCGTATACCAACCGTATAATTATGACTTTGATCGATACCATTATAGTTACACTGGTGAAATGCGTTAGCATATTTATTAAACAAGAGTTGTTGTAATATCCTACTCCGTTGTCTCCCGTTTGCACATCGCTCCCTCCCGTAGTTTTCACGTTCATTTGTATTTTTGGCGAAGCTGTATGGTTGTCGATGCGATTCTGACTTTTCGAACGACGGTTTTTTGCAGTCGTAAGACAGTGTAACAGGTGACGGTTCGGACTTTCCGGAAACGCTCAATAAACGGTTAGTGTGTCAATATACGGCACTGGTACGTATAATGCATTATTAGCTCTTAAATATTATCGACCAAACACATATACTGCCAGTAGTAAGTCAAGCTGGGTTCGCCTTTTATTGGGTAGGTACACCTGATGAGTCCCAATCAGGACGAAACTGTACTAGAGTTGGGCCGGAAAATTTGGGATCCACTGCAGCCAGCCCCCTCGCCTAGGGAAAAGGTATTTGCATTTACTATATATATATACATCGCGATATTGACATTCGCTATAAAGCGGTTTCATACAACTTTGCTCGTAAATATCCTATAGACGCATGACACTCAGACTGCTTTGTTGATATTTTGTCTGACAAAAAAGTTTCTTGCGTAAATTAAATTACTTATCTTAGCATTTCGAATTAGAGTGCATTGTTCAAATGAATAAAAATGTATAATTTTGCCGGTATTACTTTATTTGTTCCTTTGTTATGTACTGTATGTAAGTAAAAACACCCATAGTTTTATAATATTTAGTATAATTTGTGTTCCTTTTAATAGCTTTCTCCTTATATATAATCTGCATCACTTTTATGAATAGTCTGGTAAAAATCTATTTTTGAAAACGATGCGGTTTCCTAAATCATTCATTTAAATAAAATGTTTACTACTGAATATAGGGATATATAATTACTATCAACAGGTACACTGCAAAGTGGTATCCTAATTAAGCAATTTTATAAAATCTGAATACATAATTTTGAACCCCTTGGATGTTGTGCTACACCCCCCCCCATAGATTAAATTGCTGGACATAGCTGTGATTTTGGATTTGGGTCGACGTGATGTAGAAATTGTTACAGAAGAAATCATTTTATCTAGGTGAATGGGTGATGATATATTTTAGCGGTAAAGCAAAGAAAAATTGCTCCGATTTTGATTGTTCCTTAAGAATGTCTCTGGAACAGCTGATTTATTGATCAAATCCATCTGTGGACGATCGTGAAATCGCCTTTGCATAGCACAATATAGACTTTAGAAGACATTCATTTAGATTAGAGTAAAATTACATTAAAATGTGTAAACTCAGGCTTACTTGTATCTCAATTGTTACGTCTTACGTTTTCACATCAAAGTAATGAACAGTAAATTGCACTGGACAGACGCGTATAGGTTCTATAATAAATGGGAAGTTTTTATAATCAAAGATTCGGGGAGACCGGAATTACACATAGATATTTCTAAGTTATAAGTTGTTTTAATATAACATTTATGTTTTGCTACATTAATAAATGTAAGTAGGAATAAAGGGCGTTTAATTTGAATAACTTCTATAGCATGCGAGCAATTTTTACACGAAAAATGTGTTTTCTGATGTAACTAGTATTTTCTATTTATGAATCGATGTCTTAGAGCACGCTCATTGGTCAAAATCTAGGGCAAGTTTAAGGTCAACTCAATGTCCTTGACAAACAGAAAAGTATGGTCGCTGCAAAAGTTAAGTTTGACTGGGGCACGAAACAATTTTTGCATTTCGTAACTTGCTTTTTAGCGAATTGTATGATAGCTTTTTAAAAGAAATTGACTTACAGTATTTTCAGAATTATCCTTGTCTATTTATTATCAGTATTAACTTTATAAATTGTATCTGTATAGAAAAGACTTAAATGACTGCTGAAGCGTTCCACTTTACCCCGCTCTCCCCTATTTAACAGCCCAATATAAATTAGAACTCCAAACATCTAAATAAATGATAAGGATGACAATATAGAATCCCTACACTGTAATCAATAAGTAGCCAGCGAATAGAACACGTTCATAATTTTCACTATTTTTCTACAAAATATACTTTTAAAAATATAAATGAGATACGATCATATACAATATTTTTCTGTGACAGAGGATGATCCATGTACAATAATCGCGTTCTGTACGTTCATGTAATTGATATTCAAATTTTCTTGTTATTCATGACATGTTTATTATAAAGTTTAAAACGGAGAGATCGGACGGCAGGTAAAATCAATACTTTTAAATTAAACAGAAGAAAATATTAAGCTAATATTGCGACATTGAAATATTATTTAATATGAAGAAAACAGGAATGGGCCGTTTTGGCAGTGACTATATATTACAAATAAGGTGTGCCAACACAACAGTATTACCAATTAAAATCACTGCTGTATAATTCGAGACGAAATCTGATTTTTATAAATTATATTAAACCAATACTACTTATGAGTAGTTTGATTTGAAATATATATATTTTACACGTCAGCTGCTAACTAGCAGATTTTGTTGAAAATTGTTATTAAGCTAAATGCAAAGATGGAATATTTTTGTTAAACGTTATGGCTTTGAAAATAATTTTATCAATCTAAACAACTCAAAATAATAGACACTATATTTTTCTTATTCAAATAATTCTGAGGAACATAGCAAAAATAAATTTAATACAATAATCTCTGGAAGCATACATGTATACAGTACATGTGGTTAATTTGTTTACCTGACAGACAAACACTTTGGACAAAGAATTTCTCTGATGTATGAAATCCACTGATAAAACCAATTTCACAATGTCAGTAGTCAATTGCAGAATAAATGCTATACTGGTAGAAAGCAGACAACAGACCATTTCTGTACGCCGCCAAACCTCTCGTCGCGGACAAATTTTTATTACATTCCAACAGGAAAATTTCTTCTCCTATCGCACGCTCTGGTAGTGGAATTGGCGGTGGCGGACATAGCTGACGAATTGCATATACAGTATATTATGTAGATTGTATGTGGATTTGTGAAGCACACAGAGATCCGAGGCTCAGAAGTACTGCTATACTGGAATAAAAAAATTGCTGACGGGCTTCCGCAATACGAGATCATGCGACTCTTCTATTGGTGATGGTTAACGGCGGAAAATGAGTATTCGTCAGACACTGTACCTACACCATAATGAGAGAGTACCTACGACATACCAACCTTGTACGGACACTGTACCAACCAACACGGACACCTAGAATATCCGGACAATCAACTAATTTCAATAATAGGCTGCTACTTTTTAAGTCACATTTTTTTCAGAACTTACAGCTAAGTTAAATTACAATTTTTAAAACATTTATATGGTATAATTTCTTAATTCATATCAGTTTTGACGGTAGATGCACTCTAAAAACAGGCTTTGAAACACATTTTACAAACTAAATTCCAGACTTTTCAGACATTATAACGACTATTTCCAGAACTGTTTTATGGATATGACTTTATGTGTAGTGTACTTTGGCAAAATCATTTTTGTGTACATTGTATGTATCATTATATAAGGAGCAATACTTTTTTATAAAATGAATTTTGTTCCTCATACATCCACATTTTAAAGAAGTCTACTTTTTCCGTCTGAAGAGAATGCAATTCGCTTTGCATTGGCTACCGTGAAGCGAACAGCCTCCAATAACCAGAAGGTAACTTGAGCTACTTTCGAAATTTCTTGACTACGCCCTTATAGGGGCCTGTAAATAAGTGGCACATAATATACCTGTTTCTGTTCTGCTTTGCTATTTCGGAATCAGGAAACATTGATATTATTAGACAGGCAGTTTTGGAGGTAATTGCGCTCTACCACACCCACTGTAGTTCGGCTTTCATAGCCTGCTCGTTCCTATTGGTGCATGATCAGGTTGCTTTCATAGCCTGCTCGTCCCTATTGGTGCATGATCAGGTTGCTTTCATAGCCT
>JAUYWV010112707.1:0-21047 GCA_032274565.1 Nematoplana nigrocapitula
ATGTTTTTGCTGCGATTCACTTTTTTCTCTGTCAATTTTTGGGGTCAGACTTTCTTTTGATCGATTTGTCAATTCCCTTAACAAACCGTGCTCGCTATAGCCACACACTATTCGGGTAATTCTACTAGTTAGTAGAAATATTATAAACAAATTAAAATTTACCTTCAAGCACACATCAGAAGTGGATGCAATTAGAAACAGTCATTTGCCAGGAGAATTTGAGATGCCAGCCGTGTTGCCTAGGAATAATTGCTTTTCAGGGTCGTTATTATAATAGAAAATGTTGGTGTTTCTGTATAGCCGACTACGGGAGTTGTTAAATTTTATCACGATGATTAGTGTGTTTATTACAATTGTGACTTTATCTCTACATCACTCTGTCTAAATATTTTTATTACACCCATTTACAGTTAGTCGTTTATGTAAAACATAGTATTTTTTAGTTTTCTACCTTTCCAGCTAGCGCGTTCAATTTTACGTATGTACTCTCTGACTACTTCAACTGCAACTGGGACGGCTATTCCCCAAAGAGACACTCTCTGGATAAAATTACCGAAGTGGCGGCGAAATGTTTGCTCGGAAGTAGATGTTAGGGAAATTAGGTTTGTGTAATATTCACTTCTTCTCTCCTGGTTCCCGTCCGCTAACTCAATGCGTACGTATTTCAAGAGATAGTCGAGATGCAAATAATGCGGTTATTTACGCCCGTGAGTATATGAAGAAGTTTCGATAAACTTAGCAGTGAGCAAGGAAGGACAAAGTATAAATAGACCACTCACTTTGTCCGCACGATATACCGTCTATCATATATGTACAAGTTGAAACGAAGTTTGTGTAATCAATGGCTCAAATAACAGAATGTTTAATTTTACTCTGCATTTTTTCGACGCAGACTTTTATATCGTAGGAGTATTTCGCTGAAAATGTTTTTTCTACCACTTGACTAATTTCACAGTTTGCGCCGTAATTAAAGAGCGACAAAACAAAAACCGAAATGATTAAAGGCCTAGAGATTAACACGTATAGTTATCATTTTCTGAATGTCAATTATGTCAGTTAATTGTCACGCTTATTAAAAACTTAAAAAGTATTTCATCAATTCTTCCACGTTACAAATGTAGAATTGTTGAACAGAAGACGAGGAGAAATGTCGAGTCAAAATAAGCAAATATTTGCTCAATACCAATGTGAAGTTGCGCTTCTCGCTGCGGCAGCACCAGCTTAGAAGCGCCTCGGTGAGTCAGTGGCCAGCACCAAAAACGAAAAGTACGGTTTCACCTCCCAAGCCCCTCAAATGGTATTCAAAGAGGATGACTAAGAATGTCTTTACAGAGGACGTTGGCTAACAACAAATGGTACGCGTCAACGCCCCGGTCTTCTGGAGAAGAGAGAGAGAGAGAGAGAGAAAATTGTTTACCCGCGTCCACATTCACACCAAAATGGACTTTCAGTACCATGAATTCTGTCAGAAAGTCCTTGAGCAGACGGATTTGAGATCAAAGATTGTCAACGTTCACTCTTTTTTTCATTCACCAAAATGTGGACATTGACGTATATAGACAAAGTGGTCAACATCTCTGCCGCCTCTTCAATTGGCGTCTTTAGTTTTCATTTTAAAATCAATGAAATCAAAGGAAAAAATCATATTTAGTTTTTACTTAATAAAAATAAATTAAATGAGTAATACTAGCTAAGTATAGTAGGCAACTTTCAAAATAGAATGTCATTCATTCATTAATTCTGAGTTGCCTCTACGTACATCTTTTCTCACCACTGAACTTTATTATTGACCATTCTCTTTAGATCATCGTAGTTTTGTTCATGTTTACCCACTATTAAATGCCATTTGTCCAAGTTCTACTTTGTCTCCCAGGGAATCTAGAGCCTCGGATATATCTTTCTATCATGTTGCAGAACTCTTTACCACTGAATTCCCTTACAACGTACATTAAAAATGGAGTTTTCTTGAAATGATGTCGTTTAACGTCACAAGAGTATTCAATTTCTTCAACACATCTTCATTTCTCACTTTATCCTGTCTATTTTATCTTGAGCATTCTACGGTAGCATCACAATTTTTTTCAATATTTCTTCTAATCGCTTTGTTTATTGTCCATTCTTCATTTCCCTAACAGAAAACTGACCACACATACATCTACGTTCTAATTATAGTCATTTTTGTTCATTTGCCAATACTACTGTTTAATAGTTCTTTTGGTTTTTGCAACGCCTTACATTTCTTTAGTTTTATCCCAGAAGCGTCCATCTTCTGTAATCAGGGAGCCAAGGTAACCATAACTCGTAACCTGTTCCAGGATGACACCGTCTGATGCAATCCGGATCCTTGTATTTTGGAACCTTTTCTATCACCATAACCTTCGTTTTCATTGCATTTAATTCCATTCCATACTTTCTGCATATCATGTTCCACTGGTTGAATTTCGTACTTCTGAAGCACCTGACTTAGTTTGTGGTGTTGGACACGATCGAAAAGAATGTCATTAGGAAGGTATAAACTTTACATATATGCCTGGATCCGCCAATGCCTGTGAACTTAACTATAGGATCTATGGTCAAGAAATATACAGTTTAGCCGACAGATGCTAATGGAAAAATCTGCGAATGGCACACTTCGAGCTCACAAACAAACACACGCACATACACTGCATAAACAGATAAACACAATTTCAGTTTAAGCTATGCACTGAGCAAGCACCCATCCAGCTACGCGCTTTGGTGCGTATTCTGACAGTTAGAACTCTGTTTTTCCACAATATACTGTATAACTGCAAGTTGACGTCTCTCGCTCTCTCCCTCTTCCACCTTTCTCTCTCTCCCCTCTCTGTCAAACACCCATACTCCCACCTTCACTTCAACATTTTACTGACATCTCCCAAAGTTTGTTTGTCAAATTTCGTCGTCACCTGCGCTCTCAACCTTTCGGATTTACATGATGGATATGTGTGAGTGTTTGTACGTGAATGCACAGAACATTTCATCCAACTTGAAAAGTGTGAGAGAAGTAAGCGACTGTGAGATGGATGCCAAATATGTGTCTTTTGAATGCTCTCTTCGCGTATACCAGAGTATATTCATAGAATAACATAGAATTAAAATAAAGTTAGAGTATGTTTTAATGCGCAAGATTTCAACAATAGATAGTCACGTGTTCTGGTTGCTTAGAAACACACTAATCGATATTCACTGATTACTTAAAAATATTGTTTTATTTACCCTAGAAGCCATTGGATATCCTAGCTGTTATCCGTTTTTATTGACGTCTTAAACGACAACTGTTTTATTTCTTTTGGAAGTTCCGGGCTTTTCTCCCAATCAGTGATTCAATCTGAGAAGTATTGAAGTGAAAGTTTTCTGTGTAATTAGACAAATGGACGACTTAAACTTGGTAAAGAGAAAATCCCTTATAGTTTTTATGATAATGACTTTTCATTTAACGAAATTTGAAGATAAAAAAATAGAATAAATCTGGACAAAATTAATTTCCTGCGACAAATTTATCGAGAAAAACTTCATATTATCATAGGAAATACAAAGACACCACTAAAAGAAATATATTTCGCAAGTGGGTTTGCTGCAAATTATCACCAATCTTTGAGTGGTTGTCTTGTAGAAGACTGTAATCGCTTTCTCTGGATAGTAGGAATCCTGGGCAGTCTTGTTCACTACCGGGTATGTTGATCTTTCACCTCAATGACCTTCACGACCTGTCTTGGGACACTATCGAGCAGAATGTCAATAACTGCCTACGGCAGCCGTTCCCATTCCTCCGTGACCCATTGCTCAAATTGTTGCATAGGTTCCGAGCTGTCTGGGGTCGAGAGTTGATTTGCCGCCCAATCTAACCTCAGACGTGCTCGATCTGGTCGAGGTCAGGCGATCTTGATGGCCACGCCAGACATCGTATTTCAGTGGTCTGGAAGAAGTCTTGAACCAGGGCCGCTCAGTTGGCAGGTGCATTATCTTGTTGAAATATATCAGTTATCAGGCAGATTTTTATATTAGAAGTGTTGGAGCGTTGTATTTAGGCTTCGCGAAATTGGACAAATCGATAAAATATAGACAATAACTTCTATGCGCACCCAATAATAGTCAGACAAGAAGAATAGTTACATAAATGAAGGCAAACTTCTCCTCATTGCATAGTAAACATTTTTTTTCACGTTGTAAATCGGGCATAATTGGATATATTTTACTTACTGCGTATAGGATTCATTGACTTCACCAGTACATTAAATCAGCGTTTATCCAGCTGTTTTTCGACAGTCATTGCTTCACTTACTTACCTGGCAGATACGAGGTAGATGCGTTGCCTCTATTCCATATTTTAGATTTCACGTGTTTTGATATTTATCTTCTATTCCTAGAATAAAATGATGTTGCTGCATGGATTAAGCCAAAATGAGATGCACTTGTTATACAAACATCTAGAACACGCTCGTCCCAACGTTTCGAGAGAATCTCTAACCCTATCCTACCGTGGGGGTGAGGGGGGGGGAGCGAATCGGACTGCGCACTTTTGTTTTTACTAACATTTTTAAAATAAAATACGCAGTGATATGAGGTTCACGGACGTTTCACAATTTTATGTTCCGCTACTTTTAAGACCATTTAATAAAAATATATAAACGATTTCAGTTTAATTATGTAAACTTATTTATATATTTTGGACATCTAAATTCATAATAATGAAAACAAAATATTATAATTTTATAGATTTATAAATATACAATAGTAGTATAGATAAATAGGAGATATCAATTGGAATATACACTAGATAAGATGAACAAGTTATATACATTTCGGACATAAAGATAAAGCGAAATTATACGAATAGGAAATACAGTATCAATTGAGAAATAAAAAAACATGATAATATACGAATGTCACGTGGTAAAGTTAGAACGCTAAGACGATTATGTCATCAAACCGATGCAATTACCTTACGCTTAGACAGCCACTATCAATGATACCTACATACCAAATTTCAAGGCTCTATCTAAACAGGGGGCGAATTGACACTTCGATTTTTGGAGAATATTATACAAAGCAATATACAATATCTTTTATATGAACAACTGTCCAACGTTTCCAATAAATTTGCAAATATACATATACAGTAAATAAATGTATTTTAATTAAAAAACGCGTTTCTTTCGGATGTAAAGTTATTTTCCAAGCTGCCAGAATTTGATTTATGGCACAAACCGTACCTCATGAGATTGTTGATTAATCTAATCTGGAAAATCCGAGTTAAATTTAGACGTTTTGGCTAACCAAAACTAATTACATCAGTGAACCTTTGCAGTACATAATCGCATATCAAAGAATCAAATGTGAAGATTTTGTAGAAAATATAAGAATGAAGTGATGATAGATTCATTGTTGCTTTTAAAGATTTAATTCACTCTTGGAAATACTGTGTATAGTAATTTAACACAAAATAGTGTAATTATACAACTGTATAAAATCAAAATACAAGTACATACAATATATGCATCCATACTCTAAAAGAAGTAAAATAACTCTAGGAAAATGGCAAATTTAGTTAAAGAGTAATGCTACCCTTTGTAGAAAATCGGGAAAGACTGGTAGATTATGCTCTTTTGGGGGCAGTGTTTCTGCAAAAGTTCATATTAAAAGGAGTGTAACGTTTATTGCTAAAGATTAGATAATTTCTTCTTCATTTTACACCTTCAAGAGTTTATTCAAACTTAAAGTAGTATGTATACTCTCTCGGAATAAATACAGTATATATATTTATATTTATCTGAATATGTACATATCTTACTGTAGATGAGATGTACACCAGTAATTATAAAATAGTTCTATTTAACAAGGATTCTACTGTCATTTTAAGAAATAATGTAATTCTTATAAAACTAACTATAACTTTTAATAAAGCCTTTCTTTGGAAGTATCCTCCTCCTAGTAGTTTTTTTATTAAAAAATATTTTACTATTGTCGAAAGAATATCTAAAAGAAATAGATTTTTCATCTAGTATATTGAAGTGTAGATATAAATAGAAAAGTGTTTAAAATAGTTCTAAACTGTATAGTATACTTAGAGTTAGTATGTTACAACTGTTACAGTGTAGATTAAATCGTAGGAAGATGTTATTGTATTATTATCTGTCAGAGTGTATCTAACCACAATATGTGTATATTCTGAAAATGATGTTGCTTTAATATTTTGTAGTCTAAACGATTTAACAAAATTAATACGTAAATTCACTGCGTGCATTATATTAGACCTACTCTTTAAAGGTACAGATTTAATCCCTGGAAGGTGTAATATATTGAGACGCGCAAATTGCGTCTTTAGTCTTTCAAAGATTATAATTACTCCTTTATATAAAGTAGTACAGTCTATACGTTTCCAGAGTATATTTACTTCTCTGCAGGAATAGAATTATTCTTCAGATCGAATTATTTTGTATTCTTCTGCAGAGTTTATGTACAACACAAATGTGAATTCTATGTCTGCCCATTTTTTGGAATAGGTATATACTCCTGTAGCAGTAATAGCGGACGTTCTTTGAATCCATCTGTGTAGCCTGCTGTCTGCCCAATGCGATTGACGAGGTTGGTGAAACTGTCAGGATTTTTCAATCAGATTCAATTCCCAAGATATTATTAGCCATTTCGGGGTAGGATTCTAAGGGGAAAATATCGTAGGAGGAAGGGGCTATACTTTATAGTCTTTTTCTCGTTTTACACAGTGGTTAGGAAGTCAGCGGTTGTTCCTATACTCATTTAGGCCAAATAAGAGAATCTTAGGTATTTACAAAAATGAGAAAACGCATAAAAACAGGTGAAAAGTTGGTAATCAATCGTACATTTCGTAAATGTAGGCGGCAAATGTTAATTAAAGTATGTTTTATAAAATGTATAGTTAACACATTAAAAAAGAAACAAATTACTGATAATTATAAAATAATTTCATAAATGTTTTGAAAAGCAATTGATGACGACTACAGGTAGTGCACAGTTTAGAGAATTGGAAAAGAAATAGGTATACATGATTATATAATCAAAATCAAGGGTAAGGCAAAAATAAATAAAGGTATATTAAGCACAAACAGGTGATAGGAAAATATATTTATTGGTGGAAAAGAATTGCGCCTTGGGATTGGCAAAAGCATTGCCGGTATAAAAATAGTAAGCTTTTTTATCACTGCCTCCTTCAAAGCTATAGTACGCAGTTGTTCGCAAGAGTGCCAACTTAAAGACACAATTCTAAGCAAGAATTATATAGAAGACAGTCAATTATATGACCGCCCTTGATGCAGACTCTCCCTCTCCATATCACCACCGAAGTAATCCGAAGAAACGACCGTTGTAGGAGCTGGCAGAAGGCTGTTGAAGGTAACGATAAACTGCCTTGTAGCAACTCCAGTTCTGGATTACTCCTGAAGGTTTACTCCCGAAGCATTTCTCGAGTTCGAGTATATGGCAGCCAAGAGGAATAGAGATTTGAAATCTGCGTTTGCCTTCCCCTTCATAAGCTATACCAACAAACGTTATCTGGAGGCGGTGGTATTGGTGAACGAAATGAAATGTCTCTACGATTCGTAGTATCTAATAAGGGGCGTCCTCCCCCGAATTTTGAGTGGGGGCCCGAACGCTGTGGTCGAGCGAGAGCACAGTACTACCCCAATAGTTTTGATATGGAATAAGAGGGAGAGTTTGTAGTGCTGTGCTCGAACGCTCGACCACAGCGTTCGGCCCCCCACTCAAAATTCCGGGGAGGACGCCCCTTATTAGATAAGAAAAATGTAATATTTTGTTTACATCGTAAAAATAATCATATTTCCAGACACGTTATGTCATTCTAATCTGGTTCACTCGTTACAGTCCACTTTAAAATCACGTAAACCTATTTCAATTTACAGGTAATAATGAATCGGCATTAGTAAAACAAAAACGAAAAATAAAAAGGAGAACCAAATCTTATACCAAACATATACGGGCAACCGGTTTTGACCGTTCACCAGTCATTATCAAGCCACAGATTTAAAAAACCGCGGGTTCAAGGTCATTTGTCAAGAAACACAATTAAGTAAAAAAACAACAACAATGCAACTGCGGTAGGCGAACACTTTCAGAAAAAAGAGGTAGTACCGTTATTAGTTAATCACACGTGATGGCTTGGAGATGGCGATCCATGAAGCGGTGGAACCCTTCTCAATATGTTATTAATTAATTAAATAACGGTGCCTCTTTTTCCTGAAAGTGTTCTCCTACCGCAGTTGTACAGTATTTGTGTTTCTTGTCAAATGACCTTGAACCCGCGTTCTTTTAAATCTGTGGCTTGATAATGACTGGTGAAAGAACGGTCGAAACCGGTTGCCAATACATGTTTGGTTCTCCGCCTTTTTATTTTCCGTATTCTATATTTCAATTTCATTTTTAATGATCAAAACATTCAGCCTACGACTATTAAAATCACGTAAAATCCCTATTTTATACCAGAGTAGTCCCTGATCAAAACATGAAATTGAATTCCAAATTGATATCGATAAGACTGCGTGAAAAAGATCGAATATGAACTAATGTATTATCAAGGAGTTTGACAATGACAATTCGGTCACGGTAATTATGTGGCATTGCATCAGAATGATGAAGATCCCCTTGGAAGTCATGGTTTCCAGCATGAAGGTGCTACGTCGTGCTGGTACACGTTGACAGATTATGCAGACAACCATCACCAGACAGTTCACTCCCTGTCCACGCATTTAGGGAAAATGGGTGCGTGGCCGACAGCCAAAGACTGACTTTTCTTTTTTAGCGGGGTTAGACCACCTGAGCGCTATGGCTGTCACTGTCCAATGATTTGATTGAGCAGACTCATCTTCTTTCCTTGAATGAATTAGTTTCTGAAATGTATATTCGTGATTATACCGTTATAGCTCCGTACCGTTGAATACATCTACACCTCTCAGTGGGAGTTTAAAAATATTCCTGTCATTCTTAAGTACTTAAAAAGTCATTAAAACTCTAGAAATCAATGTGCTGGTTGATATGGGTTCTTGCAACTCTATGAAAGGGTCTGTCTGTTTGTATGGTATGAACATAAATAAAGCAAGCAGGCAGGCATTGAAGCATCCTTCCATCTCTATAAGAGTATATAAGTCTATATATGTATGTACAATACGTCTGTTCCGCATATGTTGAAAATTAATTTTCGTGGATATTGGTTTGAATTTAAACTTACTATCAACAGTCAAGGTAAGCAGGCAGGCATTCAGGTGTCCTCGCATCTCTATAAGAGTCTTGAGGGTGGGGGCCAGAACACATTATTATATATAATCAGAAATTCCCATTCATCTTTCTCGGGACCGACTAGTTTACTGCCCTCATGCAGCCGCCTTCTCGTGGCGGGGTGTCCTGCACCTGGTGCCAAAGTGCTGTATTCCCTGGAAGTCTGGGACCACTAGAGGTTTAGCTATCTTTTTGCTTTTTCTGTATCTATTCTCACTTACGGGAGATCATGGAGTTGACGTGTCCCTCGACCTGGAATTACATTGACAACAACTACTATGTCATATATGCGAACTTGTCTGTAATAATTTAGATCTAGCAAGTCCTATATGAAACAATTATGAATAGATAGATCGACTTCTTCAGTCAATTAGTACGCAGTTGTCGAATTTCTTTCTCTTCACCACCATCTCATCTACCTAATTAACAACTCCACTGGCTCACATGTTGCTCCAACATTGTGCATGGAAAATAAATACACCAGCAGGCACACAGCACACATACAGTAGATAGAACAACTGCGCATTTTGATAGTCCACTCAGCTGATTTATTTATTTATTGACCTTTTACAATGGAGGACTGGCACAGCAATAGATTAAAGCGGGTAAAATAAGCGGGAATAGTCTAGAAAATAATAATATAGGGAGGCGGGCATACACTGCCGGAACGCGCGGGAGTTGGTTGAGGAGAAGGTGAAAGGGAACCGGCAGCACGGACAGCAGCTGCTAATGATGATGATGGGGTCCTCTCCTGCACATAAACACACGACATGAGCAGGCGTCCACACACTGGTTTAACTATGTCGTCAACGCACACACGGATCCGGATTGGATCAGACGGGAGGGGGTGTGGGGTTGAAGCCACCAGTACACGGAGGGAGGGAGGACAGGTAATTTTTACAACAGGCAGAAATGCTAACATGTACAGCATGAAACAGGATAAAGTATGCAAGAGGAGGTCGGAGGTGGAGGAGAAATCGGGCGTATTCTGTGCACAGATCGATGCATTTGTTCGTTCTACAGGGGGGGGGAGATTTACGATTCAGCGGCCACCTCCTCAGAACAACCTGAAATGGAAATGCGAAACATGAGCATGCATACAGATAATATGGACAACTCTTTGTACAATCAAATAAGTCACTTGACGAGCAAATCTTCGATAACTGCATTCGTTAGGGTTGTGAAATAAATTTTACAACCTACCAAACTAGTTTCGGTTTAGCAATTTCTGGAATCGAATCCGCACAGTCCATTGTTTCTTTTATGGTAAAAAATGCTCATTTCTATTGCTATTGCTTGTATTGAATGTCATTACTGTTCTCCTTTCGCTTGCAATTCGAGATAATCTCTCTGACAAGATATAAGATTTCTCGAAAGGTTTCGTCCACTTTCTTTATTGGAACCAGGAACACTAAAATAACTCGACAACAAGGACATCTCGTGGGGCCGGTTGTCACGGGAAATAACTTTCGCTGCTAATATTGATGAAAATGAGAGGGGGCAGATCATGAACAAAACAAAACAACACTCTACACTACACCTACACACTTCAACATTGTCAGACGGAGTTGCTGTTTATTCATTCGCTTCAATTTCTCGTGTTATCAAATCCATTGAAATCTCTTCTCCCTCCAGTGTAGCTATAAGACCATGCTATCACTGACTCCTTCTCTTCCAATGATTCAACTTCGTCAATTTCATTTTCTTCACCATCTCCTCTTTTGGAACTAATGCATCATACGCACCAACCGTACAAGTACAACCAACCGTATGACTTTGGATCGATACACTAATAGTGAAATGTCAGCATATTTTAACAAGAGTGTTGTAATTTTATTTTTCAAGTGCTGGCTATTATTGTCTGTGTTTTCACGTTTGCTTATATATTTTTATTTTTTGGCGAAAGTGTATGATGGTTGTCGATGCGATACTGACTCTCCAAACGACGGTTCTTTGGAATCCTAACTGTAACCGGTGACGGTTCCGACTTTCCGTAAACGTTCAATATACGATTGGTGCATATAATGCATTAGCTCCCCGTTTTAAAGCATTATTTTAATTCTGCCCCCTGTTCTCAGACTTCCTTCCTTTTGACCAACCAGTCCACTAAATACAGTCCATTTCCAAGAAGAAACATAATAAAATTTCAAAAGACACACGGTCTGGAAGCAATACCGTGAAAATTCTGTGTAAATGTATGTTTGTTTGTTTGCTATTTTGCAACATTTTTAAACGAAGAAAAAGACTGATGATGTAACTAACAACAGGTTTCAGCATGCGTGTCCCTCTTCTGGGATGTTGCCTGCCACATTATGTTACGTTTTCCAGCTGCACTTGTAACTTGACCACTACTTTACTGTACATGATGTTTTAAATGTTCGAATCTTTCACACCCTTATTCCAGTTAGACTAGGACTTTACCTGAAAAGAAAGGCTTTCACATCGTTTTATTTACACTATTCCATAACTTATTCACCAGAGACTTTTCATTTTGCCTGTTAATTTCGTCACATTAGATAGTACTACAGAACGAGATTTGGCGTGATTTTCCTTACTCTCTCGCGAGATTTCGTGATAACACGCGATTTAACTAGAATCTGACCAAGCAGTGATGTGACTTTAAAATCACGCCTCTATTTTGTGTGGTCACGTAATAAATTTTTAGAGTGAAGAGAGGCTAATTTTGAAATTGGATGGGAAGGAATTTCAGCGCACCGTTCGTGATTGGTTCTGGAGTTGACTCTTCTGCGGGCTTCGTCTCCTCAGACTGCACAGCGGCGGGGGTCTCTTCCACTTTCTCCTCCTCCGGCGCAGGTGCGCTCTCTTCAACTTCGATCACTTTGGTGGCTTCCTTCTCTTCCTCCTTGACTGGAGCGGCAACCTCTTCCACAACTGCCACCTCTTCACCAGATTCCTGCTTCTCTTCGGCAGTCTCACCGTTCGCTACCACCTCCTCGGTCTTCTTGTCCTCAACGGCTTCAGTGGTAGTAGCGGTCGCCTCCTCGTTGTTGTCCACGGTCTGGAACAAAATCAATAACATACTGTATATGTGTAGCGTTCACATTTATACTACACCTATAGGATGCGTTTTCTTGAAGCATGAAGCTCGATATGCCGGCAAAGTTCAAAAGAAAAACAACCGATAGTGACGCCCATCATTTTATAAGAGTTCAGTTAATAGCTACGCAGTAGGGGTCGTCGATATAAAAAAACTTAAAGGTCGGTTTTGTTTTCTTTTGCTTTTCGGTTCAATTGCTGCTTTACATGAATATTGACAAAGTACCCTGTCAGTTTGACGGCGACATTTGATGATAGCTGTGTATACACAGCACTTTGCGGACAAAATTGGTCACAAGTAAAAAGCTGAAAGACGTCTTTCTCCGATGTTCTTTCTCCATTTATTCCGCGCAGTTCCAAGATTATCTATCGTCTGCTCCTTCTGTGCGTTCTTGGTGAATTTTATTTTATTTTGTCCATGTTTGTTCCCTCGGTGTTTCTCGTTGCTACTCTATCACAACTGTTCTTCATATTTGTCTGCGAGACTTCTGTTTATCGACGACCCCTTACTCGTAAATAGGTTCTATTAAAATCGCTGTCGTTATTGATGTAAGTAGTAAGGAGTTTCACAGCTCTAGGCCACCCCTTCCCCTTGGTCGAAGGTGTAATCTAGAAAACAATTACTATTGATCTATTATACCACTGAGAAATTGCTACTGAAGTGGAATAAAAGTTCTTCATTTTGTTTAAATCATTGCCTAGTTTCGATAATGCCAGAGTACAAAGGAAACTAGCAAAAAACTTTAATTACGCAACATTTCTTTAAGCAAAATGGATGCAGAATGAAAAATTAACGAAAAGCTTCATACTAAAATTGAACAATTTTTTCTTTACAATGATGACAAATTTAGGGTCAACTAAATTTGAGAGGCAAATTTCTCACCTTATGTTCGCCGTTCTCAACTGGTTTGGTCTCTTCCTCAGTCTTCTCAGTGCCCTTTTCTTTCGGCTCTTCTTGCACAGTTTCGGGCTTGTTCGAGTTAGCATTCTGGAGAAAAAAGAAATGGGACTATTTGTTTGGTCAATAGTTCTTCTGTTACAACAACAACAACAAAAACTCCTAGTGCGCTTACCTTTGGCTTTCTTTCCTTCTTGAAAGAAATATTCTTCTTCAGCCAGGAGATGGGGTTCTTCTTTTTGGCAATCTGTAAGAAAATAAATACGTATTTGTTTGTTTGTTTGTTTGCTGTTGACTGATTTCGGCTAAGAGGTCAACAACCAGGTTATTTACATGATATCGTAGACACCAATAATAACGCAATGTCGCCAAAGAAAGAAAACTGTTCTAGAATTAATGGCGCATTGTTTTCTAAATTGGGCGGAAAAATCAAACATACTGTTTGCCAGATAGCGGATTCGCTGGTTAGCCAATAACGTCTGAGAAAAAATACTCTAATGTGCAGTTTCATAATGGTGTATAAATTCTATCTTCTTTCTCAAAAAACAAAAAAATACAATATCATATAAATCACCGCGGTTATTAACAACAACAAAAAACAAAGTATATATGATCCACACAAGTCAGGGGCGTAGACTTACTTCGACGATATCAAAACACTGAAAAGTATGGTAAAAAGTGGAAATACAGTTCAAAATCAGGGGGCTGGTTGCACGCATATATCGCATGACTCAGTTGCGCAGGAGGAAAGTGTAAGTCATTTCTTCCCTGTCATTAAACGTTTAACTGTCCTAAATCTGGCACATTTTAATCCACCTACTGATATTTTATCGCCATTATCAGATAGAAGTCCGCGGAAATGCTGCTTCAATTACCAAATATTGTGTGCCAGGTTTCGCGACCTTCTAAACGATTTCCCACCTACTGATTTATTGTGTGGTTCCTTTTATTCCTGACGTCAATCACTGATAACTCCATAGGAGCGCTTATACGCTCTTCAAATATACAATGCTTATATCTGACGTCCGGAAACAGTGATACTATAATAGCATCACATCCTAATCACTTGATATTTCAGGAAAAGTTATATTGAAATTGAAAATTTTTGCGCTGATACTACAAGGGTAGTCTCAGAAAATTTATCAGCTATAGGATAGAAGCACAACATGTCGTCAAGTACTTGCGGAGGGTGGGTCGGGTGGAGCCCCCACTCGATCCCGTCAATATCCCCGGAGCCCCGGGGCAAGACGTGGTGTGAGCAGAAGAAGAAGAAGAATAGAAGCACAACTCTGTGTGCAAAGGGTGCAGAAAATGCAGAAAGGGTGTACAGTATATAGGAGAATCTGAAGGAGCAATGGATCATAGTACAAAACAGGAGGGAGAATGCTACAAAAAGGTTGAAGTGGTCGGAAAGGGCCAAACGAGTGTCAAAATACCAAGAAAAAGCCGGTTGTACAAATGCAATAAATGGGGAAAAGCCGAAAGACAAAGGAATATAATAATTAAGAGGCTGGAAAGAGGACGCATATCTATGAGTATTTTAAAGGGTGTAAGTTCGCCCCTGTGTCACGAAGTCCTGAAGCACATAATATATCTTATTTCTATTAAATCAGGCCATGACTACGGTTGCCAACAAGACCGGATAAGGTCACAGCTATCAGTCGCTATATAATGTTAAATACAGTAAATCGGACTAGTTTCTTACCTTGGCGGGAGTTTCTCCCTCATTCGCAGTTTCGGTTTTATCAGCGGGCAGTTCCTCAATAGCATCATCCCCTTTCGGTGCATCACCATTGGCAGGTTCAACCGCCTCGGCCTCCTCCTAGACAACAACATCAGATCAATGGTATTAACCAATAAAGAGGCCATCATTATCAATCCAATTTCTCAACACTGTGCTGCGCACGCTTACCTTGTGCTCCTCGTCGCCATTTTCGACTACTTGGGCCTCTTCCGTCGTTTTTTCGGCACTTTCCTGTAAAATTGGGAAAGTAGAATTCAGTAAATCAGGAGAACCCACGTACGAATGCATATAGAGAAAGGCCTGCTCGATGCTTCGTGGAAACACATTGGAGAGAATAATGGGAATCTTGCTATCAAATAGTAAGCAATAACCAGTAAACAAATACTTGTCCATCCGAAGTTGTCATCGAATGTATAATAACCACGTCCTTCTTTGCAGATTTGGGGTATCCTTTTCGAAAGAGAGCTGGATATTTTTTCTTCGAATTATCATCAAAATTTGAGTTTTTTCTTGATTAAGCTGAAGCGTTTTGCATTTGTCTTATAGTATTCGGCACAGAAGACATGGAAGAATTAGGGAGAGTTGGAATAGGAAGACATTCCTTTCAATGGGTGCACCCACGGTCACTCCTGATAATGCCTCTGTTCTCCTTAAATCTATTTCTTCTCTTCCCACCATTAAATGGTAAATAATAATTATAGTTAAGAGCAGCTGATTAGCATTCTGACAAAGGAGTGCCAATGCTATACTGCCAAGTTCCTCTTCGCCTGTGTAGAGTTTAGTAGTTATACATACAACACACAGCCAGTGTATACAACTGGGGCGGAACTAAAAGTTACTGTGTTGAAACTTCTAACCCCCAAACCGCCGTCCAATCCAGGCCCCGGTTTGCATTTTAGTATTGTACATGTGATAAAAGATATACTGTATAGTAGGCTACAGTAGGTCCCTCAAACGAATATACGCGTATCCGTTCAGCGGATCATCATCCTGTTCAGACATCATCTGCTGACACACGCGTACCAGTACATCCTCCTTCAATGAACGACGATGGGGGCTGGCTCCCCGAGAAAAAAAACACAACTTACTTAGGAGCATCCGTAATTCGGTCACCTAAATTTCTATCGCCCACTTCCGAAAAATATTCATCTCTCCCCTCCACCCGCTTCTGCTGGTCGCGTCCTGGAGCGGGAGAATTTGTCAATCCTGTGTCCCTATATAGCCAACTTCCAAAAATGCTTATACAAACTTATCCGCTGGGAGCACGGTGACCTCTGAGTGAACTCACGGCTCGGACTGAGTCGAGAGGAAGATAGGCGTACTCAACTGACTGGGGTGGTGATAAGGACACACGATGGACACCAGCAAACGAAGAAGGAGTCCAGTGTACCAACTTTTCCCTGGGAATAATTTCCCAATTCAACTCTTGACTCAACATTGTCCTTTCAAGATGCTCCACCAAAGTTCAAGCGATGCTCGTTTGTGAGTACGAAAACGACAACTCGCACTACAAAATCGCATCCCGAATATATGCGGGGGACAAACTCGAAGACTCAAAAAAGGTTTTATTAGTAGAAAGGCGGCATTTAAAAATCCGTTAGCGATTAAATGGCGTAATAATTCAGGATTTCTGGGTGAGATGATGCTTTATTGCAGACGCGACACGCTTTGGCTTCACCGTGTTTCCTTATCTGCCGTCGTTTTCATTATTTGCACCATTCATATTTTACATTTTGACGCAACGTCAAGAGGTCCACCTCCATTCTAAATCGGTCATAATGACTCATCGCTCGTAAATGTTTAGATAAGAGTCGCTTCGCGGTCACATACTTATCAGATTGTATGGATCAGCAAAGGCTCTTTGTTGAGTCGTACTGAACATGAAACTCCGTCAACTGCTCTATCGGCAAAAAATGTACTTTGTTTAAATCCCATTAAAAAATTCAATTAGCGGGATATTCGAAACTGTCTATTTTTTCGGATTTTTTCCCTGAAAAGCAGTGGGCTATGCGAGGACAAAAACGCTGTGTCTGGAAAGTACATATGTGTAACGTTGGATGCAATCAAGGCATTGTCCACTTAAATCGAGTATGCTGTGATTGTTCCGGTATTATTGGACTATAGGTGACGGAATTACCCCCACTCCGTTTTTTTCTTAAGTGCAATTAATTTTTTGAGTAATCACTAAACACAAGACATAGTGGCGGAGTTGATTCACACTGCATTCTAAGCAGCGCGGCACAATATGGCACATTATGTAACCAACCAACCCCAATGTTTACTACTGCGAGATAACACAACCAGCTGCTGGCTTACTTACCTCTTTCGGCTGCTCTTCTGCCGGGGCTGGTTCAGCTTCGGTAGTGACAGCCTCAGTCTTCTCGACAGCAGCAGGCTCGACTTCAGCAGGCTCGACTTCAGCCTCGACTGCGTTGGGATTCTGCGAAAAGAGGAGAGGAGAAATAGGGGTGAGGAGTAATGAAAGAGCGATTTTTCTGGCATCCGAGACACTCTTAAGAATAATCATCAGGCGTCGAGAAATTGGTCAAATAACTAACTGTTGCACACCAGGAATGAATCACGAGGGGGCCAGTTGGGGGGGGGGGGGGGTTGACGCTGGTGCTGTTCTCGACGTTGTTATATAACGAACGAAGGCGAACCGGTAAATGAAGTGAGTGGGGGTGAGTGTGTCTGACTGTCGACTGCTGTGTGAATCACCACCGCAGGTTGGAAATTAGGTATGGGGGAGGGTGTGTGTTAGAATAACCTTTAACCTACAATCAAGCAATGTCAAATGCACCTTGCCATCGTCCGGATAAGTGTAAAAATAGCAACCTAAGTTAGTTAACTCCTCCACAAGGAATGCTGCTACATCTACTGTACAGTATATGTGCCTCAGATTTATATGCGCCAATACGCAATTTAAACAAATATATATACGGAACATACATGGCATATTCGACAAGATATATCCACCAGTAGACCGGTTTCGCGGTTATTGCCCCTCGTCACTACTAGGTAGGATTCGAACCCGTACCCCAGTGATCAGCAGTTGAACTACTTAACCACTAGGTGTACTCGAAACCGGTCTGCTGATAGATATCTTGTCGAATGTGGCATTTCTTAAAAAAACCCAGAAGTTCTCATTGCATACTACTAAATATATACATGTACGTATTTTTTGTTTTAATTAATCAGCTTTGTTTCTTCTTTGTTGTTAGTCTTTTGAAAAATGTCATGGTATCCTTGAGAATGGATATTGAATACGAAACCGGCGGATAAATTTTGGTATCCTACACGTTTAATTCGGCTGAGCTCTTCTTTTTTCTACATATAAGTCGTTATTTCTTAATACATACGCACTTTTATAAAAAGGGCTTCTTCTCCTAAACAGGACTAAACTAACTGACTCATCACAAAAGTTGACTCAATTTTGTCTTGAAATATAAATATTCGCGAAGCTTTGTGTTCCTTTATCAAGCATTTATGACCTCATAACCGAGAAAATGTTCCTATAAGTATAGACAATTTTTAATTTCAGTCCTACACTCCGGATGAATTCGATTTAAATGAGCCAATCAACAGTTCAGTGGAAAATGAGCCATACTGTTGGCATATAATTTTTCTAAGCAGTAATTGCCTAACGTACAGTTTAAAAAGGAATAATGTTTTTTTAAAAATTCAAGTCAGGCATATTGAAATTTGAATATTAGACAATTATTGCGTAAACGATGAATCAGACTGGCAATCAGTGGTGCCAAACAAACTAACACAACGGCAACCCCTTCTGGTATCTATGATAATATCCATGCATTATAAATCTCTCCTCCATAAAGATGGAAGCGTGTTGGTAAGCTGGGGCTGGCACAATGCCAAGTACACGAGCGCTCACAGACACACATTCCATTTTGTCTTGATATGTGGGGGTAGGGATCGGGAACAAGGTCGCATAATAAACTTTGCTCCAGTGAGAAACGAAAGGTAATTATTTTCAGGCAACGCTTATATAAATTATCGTTAGCGCTTTGGAACTTGGCGGCAAAATTAATCGTTTGGTTGGTGATGATGATGATGATAATCGCCATGATTTTAATTGATTTTGATGTGGCGATGACCTAGTTTTTCGAAGTCTACCCCAAAGCCTGGCTTCCAACAAAAAATCCATCGACGTATAAAAACGCTACGATCTCACAATGCTTCTCTCTCTCTCTCTCTGTGTGTGTCTAGGAAATCTCCTAACACAGGTACAGCACATGCATCTTCTTCGTTTCCGGTAATTTTCAACGCACGCAGCAAAAAATGAAGTCTGCCAACAATTCTATTGATTTTTTTCCTATCATGTAAAGATGACAATTGCAGTCAAACTGTTTATAAGGACGAGCAAAGTCTTTTCTTTTAAAACAATTGTTATAACGGGCGAGCTTTAAGAATTTGGCCGTATGTTTCAAATTTACGTTTAAATGACGCCCTTTTTCGACTTTATCGATATATTCTTTCTTTTTTTCGTTCTAAACGTCAATTCTGATTACTGTATTCACACATTCATTTTCATGCACTGTGATATAGGTGATCATTTTATTCTTTTTAGATTTTATTTGGATTTTCAAGAAAGAGCACAGAAATCTACGGTGTGTTATGCCACAACAAATATGGTGGTATAAAATAATTGAATCAACATGCGGAAATAATACAAAGACAGTCAGATCAATACTAATTAATTTAAAGATGTCGGGGAACGATGTTAATTCAGACCAGAAAGAAAGTAGCTTAAATATCACAGTTAGGACCGGCACAAAATCTTTTACTTCGTTAGTTCTTGAAATGATTTACATTTATTAAGTAAGAAATTGATCTTCAAGTAAAAACCACAGCAAATATCGGAGCACGCTTACCTGAATCTCCTTCACTGGAGCGACGTCGCCTTCGGCACCAGCCTCATCTGTCTTGGGTACATCGAATTTTCCGGCTTTATTTCCCATAGTATATCGTTGAGTAGTTGAGTAGTAGTAGAAGTAGTAGTAGTAGCTGAAGCAGGGGAATTGCAATTAGTAGTTCCGCGTTCAGTAAACAGAGACTGATTATAGCACTGAAAGATACTTCGTTCGAACTGTGGTGTCCGCTCACCAATTTCAACCTTTATATACTACCAAGGAGGATTAACGCGCACAAGTCGACGTCAGCGATGTCCTAACCAAGAAGCTATTGGCGGTGCGTGCGCGCGCGCGTGTGGGTATTGGCTATTGCGTTCTGATACGATGCACTTGAAGTAGTGTACAGCTCGTTGGATGGTGCTGGCGGCGGTGGTAGCTCGGTGTGAGGCAGAACAATAGCTGATGTAACCCCCTCCCTCTTTTTCCTCCTCTCTCTCGTTAGAAAACAGTGCAACTACAAGATTCGGGGTACAGAGGTGGACAAGTTCCGCCCCTGCAGTTCGCCAGCCAGCTACGAATCAACCAATCACGTGACGAGACGTGCCACGCGTTGTCAGAGATTGCGTCATTCTCCCGGCAAATGACTTTTGACTTGGATGAGAGACCGCAGAGTTTCCTGCCTAACTGTGTAACATTCCAGATGAGTCATGCACTGCAGCACCATCGATAATCATCACGAAAATGTGGTTAGTTATGCAGCAGAACACGTACACATTCAATCTCAGTCAGTAGGTATATTGCACCGCTAGATAAGAGATTAACAAAAAAGATTAATAACTTCGAGTACTTATGTATTCTCCGGAACGGAAACCGTACGAATAAATACCGTAGAAGATATTAATTGGAACAATATCAAGGCGGCTGCACTGTTCATTTGCGCATTTTCGTTTGAAATTAAAAGTTGCTAAATTTCAAACAATGAATTGAATAAAATGGAAAGAATGACAAAAAGAAAGCGCCGGGAATCAGGAGGGAGAGTGTGAATCTATGTTTAAATATACTAATCTAGATCCTTCTTCTAATCGCATTATTCGTTAAAGTTTTAATTTGTGAGTTTGTATACACGCATTTTTTTTTATAAGAAACCGAGGGTCCGGCTGAGGCTCAGGTTTCTTACCTTATTATCAACTTTCAA
>JAUYWV010112708.1:0-12383 GCA_032274565.1 Nematoplana nigrocapitula
TTGGTTTGTTTTTTCTAGCTAGACTTTGAGCGGTAACAATTACCTGTAGAGCAAAGCCAGCAAGGCGGAAGGCTCTTCTGGATTGGATTGGATGTTGAGTGCATAAATATTGACTTTGAACCTTTATTCTTACCCTAGCGTTTGCACGATATACCCACCCACCTGTCTCACAAAGAGACAAATATGAGACAAATAGGTGCTTTCTGGCATGCTAGAAAAATCAATATTACAAAGTTTCCCTAACAACCGGTTTACACACATTGCACAAATAATATTGTCTCACAATCTTGACTTACACCGGATGTGTACACTTTTACAAATGTCTAAGAATATGTGCAGTATAGGACAATGTTATTCTTATGTAGATCGCTCTAATGTCAAACTTCGGTTATTAAAGAAGCAATTTGCAATTTGATTGCAATTTGAAGACATTTTTTTAAATGTAAATTTTCAGCTTAGAATATATCACTTTTATAATTGCTATATATGCGAAATAGATTAACAGGAGAAATCCCAGATATTCCCATATGAATTTCTGCGAAAAGGATCGACCAATATTGACAAGTTCATCGTGAAAAAATATCTACAGTTCTTTATTTGTTAAAGGTTCAACAAAGAAACTATATTGAAAATGGTAATATACTTTAAGATGTTTATCTAAAATATTTTAAACATTTGTTCAATGTATTAAATAGTATACTGCTAATTGAAGATTAAGAGAATTACACAACAATTACACATACAGTTATAATAAGATGCATCTGTTACTTTCCAACCAAACGTATATGGCGTAGTGAAAGTCAGTGTTGTCACAATGTTCACTATAGTTGTACAAAACTACTAGTTCGTAACATTTTGAGATGTTACGCGAATAAAACTCTAAATCATTTGTTATTTTTTAAACGCAGCACACAGAAGAATGCTGATTACCTTGATAGACTTCAGTCTTTTCTGAGATTTTCCTTTATACACCCTTTTGCGTTCAAATTCATAAATTCTCCATTCAGTTACGTTTATAGTATAAATTTGCTACTGTATAGTTAAAAACTCCATTCAAATTCGATATTTCATGCATTGACTATAATGTCTTCCATCAATTTCCTAAAAGTTCCATTTAATTTTGTTTGCTGAAACTATATTATGTAGTATCTTCTAGCTATATTCTGTTGACGAAAATGAATGGAGAATTTATGAATTTGAATGCGAGTATTGAAAATAGCAGCAGTGCGTTCTAATTCTGCGATTTGTGCAGAATTGTGAGCAAATATTTTAAAAGTTAACCATTCTTAGACACGCTGACTATCTTCCAAATAGGTGCATGCACATACTGTACAATTCAGTAAAGTATAACGTAAATCTGTAGTCATTTCTCACTCTATAATATCATTATTTTCATGCTATAGAGGTTTCACACCATTTTAGCTGCGCAGCTATTCTTATTGCCCGATAGGTCCATTATAAAGCTATAAGTCTTTTTTCCAGACTACATGCTTCAGTAAACTTATTAACTATTTGCTTTGTATGGTTAACAGTGATTGCGATAATCCGCAGATGAGAATAGGTTTTCCGGTATACAGTATATTTCCACTAAGCCTGCCGGCCTACCAGCAAATCTACATTCCGATGAACGATTTCGTTATCATCTTATTATCTATATAGGAGATTAAAGTACAGAATGAATGCAGTCCAACTTGATCATGATTATGTACCGTTTCCAGTTTGATCATTCTAATATAACATGCAGCGTAATATCTTCCAATACCAGAAAACAGATAATGATTTTCCCCAAATAAAATTTGAAGGCATAAATCTGCCCGAAGGCATTGCGTTCATGTTTCTATATATTCATAATTTGAGAGAGAGAGAAAAGCGATGTTGATTGAATGAGCGTCACGTCGCGTCCATGAGTGTGAAACTTTCGCCTCAAGATTACATCAAAGAATAGACTGGAAGCAGTGTTGGAAGTGGTGACTTAAAGGCAAAGTAAAAATCGATAATATAGGGGTTGGTTGGAAAAGAAGATTTCTTTTGGAGTGCTGAAAATTCCGAGGAAACAAACAAACAGACAGCTTCTAAGTGTGTGTGTGTGTCTTCCAAAAACGTTATGGTTGACTTGATTAATAAATAATGCAGTAAGCATTTGTATACTCAAAAGGAGAAAACTGCCAAGATTGCAGGAAAGCAGAGTAATTTGATAAGTTCTGACACAAAAACAAATAGAGAATATAAATATTTGAACAGAGAGGCGAGATATGGTGATATAAAATATTTATTCAAAGAAAACATTAAAACATTTCAAAGATTTTAAAAAAATCCTTATTTATAATATAGCAGCAATACTTAAAATAAAAGTGCCAATCGAGAAATGCATACAGAAAATCTGTTGTATAGGTCGTATAGATGCACTCATGCATCGACCTTGGCTCTCCACTCACAGTCTGTTCTTCGTTACTGTCACTGTGTTCGCCCCATTCTTTGTATATAGTCATCACACCAGTTTCCTTCTTATCTTCCTTATTCTCTTTCTTTCTACAATAACCGGTGTACTTTTGTCATTCTACCATACAAAATTTGATGACCAAAGCACGTCCGATTTCTTCTTCGAATTGTAGTTATATCAGTCTTTCTCATTTTTACATGATATTCTTGTGTTCCTTTTCAAAATATATTTATTATTTGTTTTACTTTGCTTCATAGTGATGATCAGAAGACATCTGGCAGCTAATGCATGATACGCCGCACTAACTAATTGTCTGTATTTTTCACGTTCATTTATACTTTTTTGTGGGGGAGATTCTGAATTTTCAAACAACGTTTCTTTGGAATTGTAACTGTAACCAGTGGCGGTTCCGACTTTCCTTAAACGCTTATACAGTTACTGTATGTACGGTTGCTGCGTATATATGATGCGCTTACTCCGTCATCTGTGTAGGTCTTCATCTTGAAAACAGCTAAACTTTCTGCTGATTTATTAATTATCTCTAACTCTCACATACGTATATACCCACACAGTATTCCAACTTCCAAGATCTTAACAATCTTGTAACCACTTTGCAAATAGTTTAACACTTCTCAAATTCCAGTTGCCAGTCGTGAGATATTATATTACAATTATGAAATAGGGAAATATTACGGCTTTTCATAAATCCAACATTCATTGTAGAAAAGCACAAAATTACCCTTTTTGAGTACGGGTATCTGCTGTACAGACCCATTCATTTTGTGTCATTCTCTCTTCATTCCAAGTAACTCGATTATTGAATAATTAATTCAATATTTTGGCAATTTTTTAAAAAGATAAATCGTTTCTGTAGAAGTCAAGCAGCCAATTTTATCCTTTATGTAAACAGGTATTTTCCATTACACAGAAAATAGAAAAATTATACAAATCTTGCCAAGACATTTTTGTAAACTGTGTAACTTACTTCAAATTCCGTTATTGCTTGTACACCGCGCATACAATTGTGTTGTCATGGGCAGGTGTGGTCGCAAATCCCGTACCGCGCAAAACTATAAAGTAAAAAATGAAAAAAAGAAATTTAACGAAAATCTATGGGATTTTCCTTTAGAGTACAAGAATAAATGAGACCTTTGTCTAGAAAATCAGTACAAATTATATGACTTATTTAATCGGAACTTGTTTCAAGTGTCAAACAGTGCTCCGTTTATATACATTAGGACACTTTTTCCTATTTATTTTTTTCCTAATAATAGCTTTTATAACCCCCTTTCAATGTTTATGCTATTTTTATAGTGATGTGTTATTCGCCTGTCTCGGAATATACGACGAAATCACACATACCCATTGAGTTTTCAGTCTAACCGAAATTAATGATTTTCCCTATAAATTTGCTTGAAAATTGCAGGCATGTCCTCTTTACCATTAACTTGTTTCCGATCCAGTTCCTCCCATTCGCTGGATTTATTTTTAGGTCGCTGTACATTTCCCAACTGTCCTGTCCTGTTTGGTAAGTGACCGTGATTTTATTTACAGCACTTTGCCTCCCTGGAGCGTTGCAGTCTCGAAAAAGATAGATCAAACAACACTCTAGTCTATTTCTTCCAGACTACAGCTCGTACATGTCGTATATATGGCAAAAAGGCAACTTTGAGGAGAAGTCGTGATCATATATTCATTTCTTAACCGATTTTCATAATATTTAATCAACCCATTAGTATTTCGCATAAAATCTTTTGTAATGTAAACATCACCTTGGTCACCTTGGTGTCATCCTCGATGACCTCTTGGTCGATCGAGGACTGGCGACTCGTTTGATGCTATTTTTCACCAGCTTCCTCCATCGCGCTCTGTCCTCGACTGCTCTGTTGCATGCATGTTGCTAAACTCATTCCACTCCATTCTCGAATGTTGTCAAACCGCACATCTTGAGTTGTCGTCCTACTAGTCTCCTCCCTTCCGTCCATGCCCTCGATTGCCAGTTTGGTGAGTGAGCTCCCATCCCCTCTCATGATGTGGCTCGCAAGACCTTCAGGACGAGCTTGCGTGTTGTTTTCAGTTCGGGCAGTATGCTCTCGTTTGTGCTTTTCGCCCTCCAGTGTACGTTGAGTAGACGTCTATACGCATCCACCTTTGATGTTTTGAGCTCCCAGCTGTCTGCCTGTCTGTATGTCATAATCGTCCACAAATGTTTAATTAAATATACAGTAATTTCCATCACTATAAGCTCAATTACGAAAGAGGGTATTTTAATGTGATTTATTATCATACACAATAATATACTGTACTGTATGTACAACTAATTTTGGCATTATGAAAATTATAATTCAATATATATAAAAAAAAGCATTCTTGTCTTCAATTTCTTATGTTTACACTTTACTCTATACTGTAGAGTTAATATTATCCTAATGATATCAAATTAAACAAAAAACAAACGTTTTTTCGTCGGCAGCCTGCTCTTCAAGATTTTCCCTTTCCACGCTATTTACTTCCCGATTAACTTAAAGTATTGCCTGACTGCAAAGCTAGGGTTAATTAGTTTAACCTAGCTCAGTCAGTAATATACCCTTCAACTAAGAAAGTGTGACACTGAAGACAACACAGCAATGACTCATACACATCAGCTCGAAGCAAAATGTGAATATTCATTGTGTAATGTATAGGTAGGTATCAGCCAGATCCTTGTCAATTTCCTTCCCTATCGCGTTCTCTTTGGCTCTCTGACAAATAACGTTACTGCAAACAATGGCGTTGTTTGAAAACTCGAAAAAACACAGTTTTTTCTGATCAGCAGTAAAAAACAAAGACTATTTGCACAATTTCAGTATAAAATAGGACGTTACAATTCGATAGGAAATTATCGATTCGGTGAAAAGAAGAGAAAGTCAAAGTGAAATTTGTTTAACGCAGCAAATTACTGTATAATTAAATCATATCTATAATTAGAGAAATGTGGGTATATTTGTATGTCTGACCGGTATTTTTCTCCCAACTCGCTTGACGGATTTGCATGCTTGATGACTCAAAAAATGCTATGCCAATGGGTAACATAGGAAAAATAGCCACGAGATGCAAAATTTCTAATTGAGAGCCCCACAGCAGAAAATACCAAAAAAACATGTTTTGCTGCGATGCTAAATTAATATGCTGCATGAATTTGAATTCTGCAGTAGCCGATTGATAAATTTGAATTCTGCAGAATAAGCGATTATTGATTGCAATGCGAACTGAATCAACTATAGGAGAACGGAGATTGCTACGATGCTAAATCAATATACTACATAATTCAAATTCCTTATTACAGTATAGATAGGATTACTAAGTTTAACGCTATACGGGTAATCCTACTTGTAAATTAAAAGTACGGAGTGAAATGAAGCACTATGCATTTTCGCAGGTTTATTATTAGATAAATTTCGCTAATTAAAAATGAGGAGCAGGTAGGTAGATGACAAAGTCGTCGTCCACTTTCCATTCGTTGTTATTAGATTTTTTAATTAAAATTTCGAAGATAAATTCATCAAACATATATAATCTCCGCGTTACATAGCAATTTATTCCTATGTTTTACATACTGTATACTCTGTATTGTTTAAAGATAAACAAAGTCGGTGTAAATAGGAATTAAACACTTAAATATGAAAGACTGAATACTGGCGCGATCGCAACAATTGCCATTACACGATCAGAGGTCATTAGGACAAGTGTCGACAAGTTCGTAATAGAAGTCAACTAACAGTTAAAGTGCAGACAGACACATCAGGACGAGCATAATAAAGTCGTCTTCGAAACCAGGTTACACAACTACGCAATATAATTCGGTTGTAAAGTCACGAAACTAATAATTCAGTGGACGACATGACAAAACAATTACATCAAAACAAAATATAGTACCCTGTAAAATCTCTAATAAAGCAAAAATTAAACGAACATATCCGAAAAATAACATCATATTGAAATGGTTTTTACTCTAACGAGCACTGATATTGGCGGAGCAGTGTTTCGCAGATGTAGCACAGTACAATCAAGACCGTTTGGAAAGTTTTACTTTTACTCCATTTGTTGGTCGAAGAATGAGCTCCGAAGCTGGCATTGTCTCTTCAGGTGCTTGAACTGACTCGACCGTGTACTTGCGCAAGAATCTGGCAAGAATAACCTTTTCTTCCATAATGGCGAATTTGGCGCCTGGTAAGAAACATGGGAAAAAATAATTTCAGATGCATACCCATAGCAAGGCTGTTACGGAATATAAGAGACCCATAGATGATGCTGTCTGGTAAACCATATAGATTTTTTTATGAGCAGCCATTTTCCTCAGTTAATTTCAAACCAAACATAAACTCAGGAGGCTTTGCATCTCCAGGAGATTGAAATTATCGATAGAAAACCAATATATGCAAACTTTGATTTAAAAACTTTAGGGAATGGATTGAACACCCCAATCATATCGGCCAAAGTTATGAAAACTCTAGAAAGTTTTCAAAACTTTTTCAAAACCAAACATAAACTCAACCAATGTAGGTGTCGAGGACTACGTGATAATCACGTAATATAATAATATAATATATCACGTAGTCCTCGGTACGTGTCTGCATTACGAATTTTGTAGACGTCCGGCGAAAACCAAGACGTCTGGTGAAACGAGTTTCACTAGATGCATCAATGAGTCTTGTCAACATCCTTTGTCTCAAGCTTAAAACATTGATAGTTTGTTTTAATCAATATAGGTATGTTACAAAGTCCAATCGCACAAAACTACTCACCTATACAATTTCTCTGGCCTGCCGAGAAGGGAACATATGCGAATGGATTTCGACCAGTCGTTTCGTCCGGAAGAAATCTTTCCGGTCGAAACTCGTTCGGCTCGGGGTAAACATCAGCTCGACGGTGCAATCCCATAATGAGAATTAGCAGCGAGCTGCCCTTAGGGATGTTAGTGCCACATATTTGCATATCTTCCTCGACGTTTCGACCGATGTAGGGCACCGAAGGGTAAAGACGCTGCGCCTCCTTCATGACACACTCCAGGCGAGTTAAACGTGGCAGATCTTCGACCGCGATGTCTCTTTCAGTGTCGCCCTAAATCAAAATGATACTCGATCAACACCATTTGCCAATCAGCTTTGTATTCCATGCGATAGATTTCGAGAATAACCTAACAAAAAATGTATCGCAAGTAGTAAGAGAAGGCTATCCCCCACATCATCCCCCCGCTGACCCATTGAACTTTTGAACTCAAAGGGCGGGTAATTATCGCTAATTACTTCCGCGGGGTAATTATCTCCCCATCACGCGGAAAATTTCCGCGCTGCAATGCGTCATCCAAAATCATTCATCCTTGCCGAGACTTTGAACGAACCTGAAAACTTTGAACTATCTTTGGTTTCATCGCAATCAATTTCAAAAGATTAAGAGTGGATTGTTGTTATTGAACATCAAATGCTTCCATTTATTGTCCCATCAGACTACTTTTAAGTATAAGAGGGAATTTTACGTTAATATAGAAACTTCTGCGCGATTATTCATCCTATACCCCTAAACTTCATCAACAATTATTAAGTACATCGCGCACGCCGCGCACGAGGCTATAAGGATTCCCTACTATTGATAGGGAGCATACATGTACATCCGCGAGTACTACAGGTAGTGCAAAAGGTACTTCGGCTTTATCACAATCGAATTTCATGAAGTTAGAGTGAATTTATATGTTAGCGAGCATGGAGAATCGAATAGTTTTATTTATTTGCCACTCAGAGTGCAAGACTTTGCCGAATCTTTGAACTATCTTTCCCAGACGAACAATTATGGAAAAGAAAGCTCACACTTGCCGAGAATTTGAACGATCTTGCTCAGACTTTGAACGAACGAGCAAACTTTTGAACTATCTTTCCGAGACTTTGAAAGTACACCATCTATCAACATCTCTCATGCCGGCCGGAGCATGACACCCCTCCACGAGGTGGCTGCTTGGGGCGTTTAGTCACTATTTGGTGACCGTCTCGTGCTTATAGGCAAATTTATATGTCATCATTTATCAGACTGGGATAGAAACGTATTATGTGTGACATTTGTGGTTTTTCTGGCTCTTCCTTATTTCTCCACACAAATCTTCAAGGTCATCCGCTTCATTAAGCCTCCCTGCAGGACACAAAGACGTTTTTTATTTTTATCCCTGGACGGTTTGCCATGCTAATTCTGTTTGAATAATGTTCCCCTAGCCTCCATCTATGTATTTTTGCTTTTCCCACCACTATTCCTGTGTTACTACACTGTGTCCCGAAAAGATCTGGACACTTTTGACTGCTAATATCTACAAATATACTAACCGTATAATCATGAAACTTTCAGGTATGGTCAAACACATTTATATTTACAGCCTTTTATCAACGTTAACTTTATTCCTAATGCTGTAGCTATTTAAATTTTGAAAAGCTTTATAAAATTTAAATAGCTACAGCATTACGAATAAAATTACTAATGTCCCAACTAACCATTGCACAGCGCAATGAAATTGTCAGTGTTTACACAAACGCGTAGTTTATGAGAGACAGCCCGGCGATGCAGTGGGCAGTTTGGTTATTGAATACGTCCATCTACTGTCCAGTACCAAAGAGACAAATTGAAGAATACAGGATGCCTGCACAACCACTACAGCAGGAAGGACGCTCACGGAGGTTCCCACTCAGGCCGATGTGTTACGAAATGCACTCCGGACACTTGTATGTATATCCTAAACTGCGTTGCAGGATCGTCAGAATCCATCCGCTAGTCCATTAAATATGGCAAAGACTACCGTTCACAATAGAGTGCGTAAATATCAACAAGATGGTGCTACTCCGCACAATACTATACTTACAAAGCAGCTTCTCAAGAAAAATTCGGAGACCGCACGACTGGAAATTTCTTGATATACCGTTTCCACCCTGTTCACCTGATCTCACAATTCTAGACATTTTCTTCTGGGCTACTTGAAAGATACAGTCTATGGAAGGGACCATTTTCCACTCACAGTGACATGAAAGAAACAATTTTAAACACATTTAATTTTTTTGGGAAATTTAGAGAACGTGAGCATTATTCACAACAGTGTATTCAGCTGTGTGGCACGACGCATTGAAAGCTATATACTGATTGGTGGCTGACATACAGAATTGCGACTGTGATTTTTAAAAATCTTTCATTGTTTTCTTAGCACTCTGTAACTTTTTAATTTTAATATTAATGTTGCATGTTAATATGACAATATAAATGTGTTCAACCATACCTGAAAGTTTCATGATTATACGGCTAGTAGATTTGTATAGATATTAGCAGACAAAAGTATCCAGACCTCTTCGGGGCACGGTGTATAATACCAAATGTACCGATTCCCAATGTATATTGAAAATTATTAATATACGTTTATTTATTTATTAATTTATTAATTTATTCCCTGTTCTAACATATATTTCGAAATTGAAACTAATCAATTAATTTACTTAAGCAAAATTTTGACAAACATAAACTTTATACAATCAGCACCTTTTTTTCGCCATAGCCCATCATGGGGGCCGTAGGCTTCTTCCCCCATGTTGAATCCATATGAGAAGAATATAGGCTAAATCAGTTAGTGTGGGGCGCCACTCCGCTCAACGAACCGCGGTGCCTACACTAACTAGAGGCTGATGTCCCATTTTATGTGAGGCGACTCGGAGCTGACGCCAGAATGTTAGTATGTTACCACCTGCCGAGTCTCCAAGCGTGAGCCCGCTGACACTCACCTAGTTTTTGGACAGCCACTGAAATTAATCATGAAAGGCGCGTTACCACTACATCACCGCGGCTGTCAGAACCTAATGTAGTCCTAAAATTCATACCAAATTAATAACATTAACAAAATCGAAAGTGAAAGCCAATTTATCATACTCAAGTTTCTCACCACACAAAATTCGATACAACTAGCTATTCCAATCCACGGTCCGCTTTTGTTCACTATCTCTTGGATAAATTTCCAAAACAAAAGTACTGCCGACCGAATGCTTCACAAACTATATTCTCAACATACACTCTACTTTTCTTGCTATCCCACTAAAATTTTCCCACAGAAATTTTCGACATACTTTTTCTTTATTCTCATACACTCATACTGAATGTTTGTGTTTTACGGAAAGTGACTTATTATATCGAAACACTTTGCTGTAACCTTAATGCTTTATAAAATACTAGCGGAGGTACCCGGCTTTGCTCGGGCATACATAGGGCAATAAAATATCAAGAAACAACCAAATTTTCAGGTAAATAATTTATTCTGATGATTCGGTAGGAAAAAGCAGAGAGGAAAATTATGTTGGGAGATACTTTCTTTGGATTAAATCAGGGTCAAGCCAAGGGGGCTAATGGCTTAGAAGCTGCCTAGTCACATAAATTAACCACTGTAGAAGTGACCTTTTAAAATGTAACGAATTTTACTTATAAATCCCGAGATATACTACTCTCCCATTCATTAGTAGTAAAATAAAATCATAGGATGTTTTTTAAAATATCGCCTGTTTATAATTATTTTTTATATTTATTAATTATGCACTTTTAATGGGCCTATGTTACTCCCAGTGAAACGCCGGCTCATTTGAGACCCTTTGCAAACCTCTGCCATGTTCCGTTCTCGAGTTATAAGCGTACAGAAGGACATCGCGGCAGATCACCACAAATATAGTTATAGATATATACTTATGCTTTCAATGTCAATTTTCTCCTATTACACAGTTCTAGAAACACCTAAATTTGCATAGTTACGTTTTAAACATGGAAACGTTCGACAAAGTTTTTCTTCACTCCGAAGAAAACATTTCCAATCCCCAAGACAACCGATATATACCCTCTACTTTTGATTTCTTGCCATTCTAGCAAAAGTGTAAATGTTATTTTTACAAAGTTTTCATTCATTCCGTAGAAACCATTTCCAACATTTCGAAACCTCCACAACTCTTCCCCAAAAACTGTGCCTCCCAAAGTAAACCAACTCTTTTATCAAACCCAAACTTGCCAAACCTACGCAACCTTCACTCCCATAGACACAAGTAAACGTGATCTAGTGTTGTCCATAGACACAAGCAAACGTGATCTAGTGTTGTCCATAGACACAAGCAACCGGCTCTAAACATCCTTAAACCATATCGAAACTAACCCGAAATACCAAAATACACAACATTCACCCGCCATGAAAAGTAGTCCAGGAAGAATCACTCATGGACAGAAGAAAAAGTGGTCCAACTTCCCCATAAACCAACTGAAACTAGACAAAAAAATACACAAAATTGCTCCTCTCTAAGCCATTAAAAGTTGTGCAGGGCAAAGAAACTTTTACGACTGACGGCTTCCCATCCACTACTAATAAAAACGACTCTAACGTTTGAAACCGTGATCTGCTTCCAACATTTCTATTACTATTCGAAGCGTCTCGCCATGCCCGATCGTATGATACCATTCTCGAGTTCATCCGAGTTCAAATAATTCCTCTAATTCCATAAAACAAATTTAAAAAATTGGAAACGAAACTGAATGGGCGAATGAGGATTCACCGTGTAAGTATGACATAGCGCGATCTGATTGGTGACCTAGTTATCGATCGATGACGAGGCAGTCCTGATTGGCTGACATGAGAATTACCCTGGTACTATTTTTAGGAGTTAGAGAGGCATAATTTCCTACTACTCAGAGGGATATTTACTCTAAAGTGCTACGCTTCCGGTATATCTTAAGAAGTAGACAATATTCACTACACTCTAACTATTCAAATCAGTCTCTAAAACAAAGTGTTTAGTCGACAGAATGAATAACGTCAAACCAATAATCAATACTATCTACAGTATCTATCGAGTGTTCTGCTTTGTCAAGCAGGTTCACGTTTTATGGCATCCATTTTCTCCACTCCGTTCGATTTTCT
>JAUYWV010112719.1:0-10181 GCA_032274565.1 Nematoplana nigrocapitula
GGGGGTCACTCATGCAAAATTTCGGGTCGCTGGCACCAACGGTCTGGCCGCTCACCCGGAACACACACACAGACAGACAGCTTGACAAATATATATATAAGAAGATAAGCGAGATGTAAGTGTATGTATCTGTGAGAACGCTTTCACGAAAAGACCGCTTAACCAAATTGCTTGAAATTTCGTGTGTAGCAGCGCATTTACAGTGCCGAGGACATAGCCCAGGTTTTGTTTTGATTGCTGACCGTCTAAACATGATTGCATCATAATGTTATCTTAAAAAACCACTCTTAGCTTTACGGTAGAATAATGTTATCGGTCGACATACCCACTCAACCCTGATTTGTCAGCGCATTTTAACTTGCGAAGCATCAAGGGCTATATAACAAATTTGAGAGTAATATAAACATTATTGCATCATAATATTATTCCTTTTCTCTTATTATTGTTGTTGTGCCTGTATCAGTGAATGCGCTTCAGTATCCCATCATCTTGTGGGAAGGACAAGACGGATACGACTTCTCAATTCCTCAAACAGACCCGTCAACTGGCAACCCGATTCGAAACAAGAAAGTTAATTCAATGGATTTCTATGCCTACCACATCATGTTCAGAGATGGCCACCCAAACCATCTCCTTCAATGCCGACAACTGTTTCACCAGTTCATTGTCAACATGTACGTCAAGATTGAGAGCGAGCGACTTCTATACACCAAGCTGAACCAGACAAAGCTGAGCGCGGAGAGCTACGCACACTTAAGGGACGCCATGGAGAACAATGGGGATGTTCAAAACTATGGGACAGATGGTTGTTCTCCATTCAACTTTCACAGGGGGGGTCACGATACATGCACGAGCGGACACAGAATGCCATGACTTTCGTCAGGGTTTTACGGGAAGCCAAGTCTCTTCATCACCTTCACATACAATTCAAGGTTGGAGGAAATAACCAGACAGCTTCTACCAGGACAAAAACCACAAGATCGGCATGATCTCATTGCACGAGTCATCAAACAAAAGCTCACGAAGATGATGGGGCTGTTCAATACAATGGAATTCTCAAAACACAAAACATCGTCTACCAGGAATCACTTTTCACTCCATAGTCTTAGTTCCCTTCCACGACTCAAAACTTTTCAAAATGGTTCGTTGTGGCAGCTAGCCGCTTGTACTGAATATGTCGAACTATTCTATACAACTATTTCCATCTATCTATTTATCTATCTATCTGTATTGACTTATTTAAGGCAGATCCCGTCTGATTGTACTTTTTGGTTACAACGCTACTAATATAACGATATGTTGCACATCTGTTGATGTAAAATACATAGTATAGATCAATGGGTCGGGGTCGAGGTCAAAACGCTGCCATAGCGACCCGAAACTTTGCATGGGTGACCCCTCAACCCTGCGGGTAACATAAGGGGGGGGGGCGAGGTTGGGGTCGAGGTCAAGGAGGCTAAAAACGGTGTGGAATGGCCGTTTCGGTCAGAAAGAAACCTGTCACAGAACATTTTATAAAACAGAAGTTGCAGGGCACCCCCGAAAAGGGGGGACCGAACTATTCTATTGCCCAGCAACGCGGGTACCTTCTGCTATTATATATATGTATGTACATTGTACGCGGAACCGAACTCCAGATTGTGTCACAAGACACAAGAGTGTATATTCTAATTTTGTGAGAGTACATTTGTTCATATCTAATTACAGTTCATTTACGTTTATATATATATTCAGAGTCTATTCATACGATATTGAAACATAAACTGGATTTAACTAGTTTTTCGTAGCGGCGTAAAATAGCACGTGGACTTCACTTTCTACTGTAAGTAGCATTTGTAAAGAGTGAAAGTAATAATTGTTGGAGGGAAGTGAATTGCAGTAATTAACAAGCAGAGAATCAAGGAGGCAGAAAGGCAGATTTCGGGTATAGACCTGTGTCACAAATATTTCACGGCAGGTTATGAGGGTGAAAGCCCTTAGTGGTCGAAACCACATCCTCTGACCTAGGGACCGCTGGCGGGCCCCTGAGATTACGCAAGTCGAGGCAGATAGAAAAGCCTTCCGAGCGGAGCCCAACTGGGTTTTGATCCAGCGGTCAACTGACATCCCGACGTGAGAAGGGCCAGTCAAAGAAATCCACCGAAAATTCCTAGACATTGCCTAGTTAGAGAGGGAGTAGAAGAGCGGTGCGTGTGCACAAAAACTATTTTTTATGCTTTTTTTTGCGAACATTTCATTCTTTTTTAAAACTTAGCAAAAATGTTTGCAAATTAAGATGGAACCTTTTTGATATGACAGTTATATGCTAAAATACATGCTCTTTCATATGAGACTAGTGGCTAGTTCTTTTGATTCAGTCGCCAAGTTGAGAAACTAATGAATGAATTAACCGATTTTGTCTGTCACCTGAACTGCGCCGCCTTTAGTTATACTGTTTTCTTGCATCGTTTCAGATGTCGTCGATAAGCGATTCCCTGAGGCATCCTGGCAACCCATCGCAAACTCTCAATCATTATTTTAGAGATTTGAAGAAGAAATGTTGACAAAACTTTCATTTTTACACGTGTTAAATGTATATTTTATTTAATAAAAAACTATATTTTATTCACTTGTGTTATCCATGTTGTTTGTCGAAAATGGTTGCAATAGTAGCGAAAAAATTTTTAAAAGAACGCGAAGGATTGGCATAACGGAAAATTTGTAAAAATTGTATGTTGACAGTTTCTTAGAAAAAAATTTCGGTAATTGCGGGATAATTGCAGGATAAATTTTGTTAATTGCGGGCAATATTGCTGTGATTACAATAATTGTGGGAAATATTGCCGTGTTTACAATAATTGTGGGAAAAATTGAGGAAGAATTGCTGTAATTGTGGGATATTGCAATCTTCCCGCAGTGACTGCAGGAACTTGCGCAATTTTCCCGGGAGAAATTGCGGGTTTTCCCGCCATCTGTAGGTGAACTCAGACTAATGTAGTAGCATTTACCTAGTTAAATCTTAATTTGCAAACTTTTTAGCTAAGTTTTAAAAAAGAATGAAATGTTCGCAACCATTGCATTTTAGCTAATTTTAAAAACAATAAAATGTTTGCAATTTATCAAAAGAACTGTTCGCAACAATTGCATTTTAGCTAATTTTTAAAACATAGTAAAATGTTTTTAATTTATCAAAAGAACTAGTCACTAGTGTCATACGAAAGAGCATGTATTGGAGCACATATGTGTCATATCAAAATGGACTCCATCTTAATTTGCAAACATTTCAGCTAAGTTTTAAAAAAGAATGAAATGTTCGCAACAATTGCATTTTAGCTAAGTTTGAAAAAAGAATGAAATGTTTGCAATTAATCAAAAGAACTAGCCACTAGTTTCATATGAAAGAGCATGTATTGTAGCATATGACTGTCATATCAAAAAGGTTCCATCTTAATTTGCAACATTTTAGCTAAGTTTTAAAAAAGAATGAAATGTTCGCAACAATTTGAAAACATAATAAAATATTTGCAATTTATCAAAAAACTAGTCACTAGTCTCATACGAAAGAGCATATATTGTAGCACATAATTGTCATATCGAAAAGGTTTCATCTTAATTTGCAAACATTTTAGCTAAGTTTTAAATATTATGCAAATATAGTTACAGATTTATTGTTTATGTTATCATAAAATACTTAGCGCGCGCGTTCAAAATCCTTTGCGAAGTTTGTATACGTGAAAAAAACAGTAGTGCAGCGAGCACAGAACCCCTACGTTACATTTCATTGCCAAAGATATTTTATATAATTATTTAGATTCAGTAGATGGCAGCAACCTCGGATGTTCGGGATATTTTAGAACTTGATGATGGTAGTCAAAAACAGTCTGCACTGAATAAAGAAGTATTGCTAGCAAAGGCAGAAAAAGTAAATATTTTTGTATATTCAGATTGACAATAATTTTACAAATTTATGCTCCCTTCCACATTAGTTTTCATAGAGATAACTTTCCATATACCATACATAGTGCCTTGGGACTGGGTACATATTATTTAGTTTTATAAATATAATAAATAAAATGTAAATAAGATAATTGAAATATATCCTTTGTATTATATTAATGTAATATTTTACAAGAATAATATGTTTCTATTGACAAAAATGTAAGTATATGCAGCTGATGGGTGCAGGTCAACTCGTAAGTGAGTCAATATGTAATCAAGTCAACTCATAAAAGATTAGTTAACTCATAAAAATGAGTAAAATTAAATATGTCAATTGAAATACATGAAGCTGCAAATACACTCTCTGCCACTAGAGGCATCAGAGAACGTCTACTAAAAAGACTTTAAATGTTGTGTGCACTTTGTGATTGAAATTCCAGGCTATTCAGGTAGATGCAGATTGAGAGATTAGCCGGAGAGATACCACCCGAGTTTCCATCCCCGTAGTTACTCTCTGTTATGTTAATATAGACTATATTTTTAGTTCATTTCAAGCTAATGTAATTGTGAAGTGCTTTTTACTAAAATATACTTAAATAGAGAATATCAATTTCTTATACTATCTCTATATTATAATATATAACATATATTATTAAGCGATTAACACAGGGTTCCCCCACTTTTTTCAAAATCAAATTCCCTTATTTTCCTCCGATTTACCCTGATATTTACATATATTAAATAAGTGCATATTACTGGCCAAGCAATTTACTGATATTTGCCTCGGAAATGCTAGAAAATAATTATTAAAAATAAAATTATATAATTATACAATTATAAATATATAAATTACATTTACTTGTAATATTTTATACGTTATTTGCATTTACGTTTTGCAACTAAATGGAAAATGTTTTTTGAAACATTTCTGAAGTCTTAGTTTTTGATTCAATATTTCAGTTTTTAAAATTCTTTTGATTTTTGGGTTTATTTTATCATTATTACTATTTCAAGCTATTCAGATAAGGGTTAAACCCAGCTTAAACCCAAAGCTGAAACACTATTTAACTATACAGTGATAAAAATTTGTCTAAAAATCATCTAGGTATGCAAAATTGAACATAATTTAAGTGATAAAAATTTTAAATGATTGGCATGCACAAAATATAATACAATTTGGCTAAGTAGCACAAATTACAACATATTTTCGCTATACAGCACGAAACTTTTACCTAAAATCAGTATATGATCATAGTTATTAGCTCATTGTTTAAATCTGACAAGGATGCTTTATTTTACTAGTCACTTTGACATATTTCTTATTTAAATGATGACTAATGCCCTAAATGAGAGCTAATTATGTTTGAAGCTCTAAATCGATTTTTTAAGGAAGTTGTTACATAATATGGAAAAAATAAGATTTACAAATGATAATTTAAGTATAACATAACTTATTGTCTTCAAAGAGAAATTACCGAATAGATTTTTAAAAACAGAAAAGAGGTTCAGAATAAAGATTGGCACAGAAAAATAATATGATATATGATGGCACTAACACAGCCCAATATAATGACAACAAAATCACACCGGAGCACTACCCTGGAGCAAATTGGAAGATTTTATAAATTGGAGTTATAATTTTTTAGGGGAATTTTTAAGGATGCAAAAAAACAGATAGAAGCGGTCCAGTGTGATGGCTAAGCTAGATACTCTGTTGAAAGTAAAAAGAATTGCAATAAATATGAAAATGGTATACACTGTAGTCGTGTTATACTATCACTCAAAGCTTTTAAAACATTGGCAAAATATATGCAGCAGATGAGTTAGATTTTTATAGACATCATAGAAACAAGTTTTAGCCACTATATCTTATGTATACAAGTCAATCTATATGTATGTATGTCTGTATGTATGTTTAGGGTTGCCGCCCAGACTGTTGGTCCCATGGTCCCAAACTTTTGCATAAATGACCCCCTCAACCCTGTGGGTAACATTGGGGTGGGGGCGAGATCGACCTCTGTGGTCAAGGTCAAGGGGTCAGGAGGCTAAAATATAGCATTAAAGCTATTGACAGTGTGACCACTAACAATCCAGCCAATCAGAGGCAGTGCATGCCATTGAGTCATTAATTTCACTCCACTCTTCACCTGCCTGCCTGTGGCATGTCGCTTGCAGCAGGCTAAGTGGCAATGGTGTGTGCGCTACGGCTGTCTAAAATGTGACGACAGCCATAACAAGCAACTAACTCTCACCACCTCCCGTAGCACTGTCAATAGCACACTAATTTCCTCCTGGGCAACGCCAGGTATGCCAGCTAGTATATATATATATGAAGATAAAAAATGACCAGAAGAAGCATTAAAATAACAGTTTAGGGAACAGAAGAGAAAGACCAAAAAGAGCCTTGATCAATGTCTTCTAGTCAGGGCCGTATCTACAGAGGTGCACAGGGTGTATTGCACTCCTGTAGTGCTGGACCGGCCATCTGGACACTATCATTGTCATCATTGTATTCTATCGCAACATCTGGGAAGTTTTGGAGACTGTCCACCAATCAGGAGCGCTACTGGACTCTTGGAACTCATCTACCGCTTTTCATTTTGGTTCCTGTCGCAACTAGTGCACCGCATTTTGCAAACATTCAAGCCGGCTAACACCCTGCTGCAGCTGGCAACCCTACATCTCCTCGAAGGCCTGAAAACTGTGAAAGCAACAGTGGGTGAAATTCGATCATTGCGAACCAATGCAGATATTTTCTTTAATGAGATGTGTGAACCAGTGACCATTATGCTTCCAGAGGAAACCTTTCCTGTGAGGAGACTCCGTCCTACCTCACATACACCAGCAGCATTAAATGATTTTGTGGTGAATGCTCCGATTCATCACAGAAGGAACACACAGGATGACCATAGTGTAAACATATCATGATGTTGTTACTTGATTGCGTGATCACAGAATTTGATACTCGGTTCTGCAAGGGGAACAACGATTTAGGGAAAGCCCTTGACTCACTGGACCCAGAGTCTAAACATTTTCTCAAACAAGAGCTACTGGAGCTGCTGGGTCAGCTCATTGGTGATATACCTGATCGTAATGAACGTATTGTGGCACACTCATATATTTTGAAGAACTAGAAAGCAACAGAATATAACCACATTGGGGCTGTTTGCTTGCAATTTGCCACAATCCTAACTGCTTTTCCTGGCACTCTCAAGATGTACAAAGCAGCGCTCACATTTGGCACGTCCACTGCCACCTGTGAGAGAGTGTTCTCCACCCTCAACAATGTCCTCACATTTCTCCAGCAGGCAACAGAACACAATCGCCTCAAGCATCTAATTCTGATCGCTTTTGAGAAAACTTTGCTGGAGCAGATTTGTAGTACAGATTAAGGAAAACAAAGAGTGATGGGCAGTTTTAATTCCATCCGCCAGCGTTGTTTGCAACTGTTTTAGAGTAGACTATATATAATTTGCTTTACTTTTGCTATCCAAATTCCTCATTTACCGTTTTTCAATAAATTACACAATACTCTACTTGTACTACTTTATTTTTTTATGAGCCACAGAATTTTTACATATACATACCCCATTTGCTTTAGTATGGGTAGGGTTCAATTGAGGTTCATAAAATTCCCTAATATATGCATATTAATTGTTTGTTCTACTTTTATGACTGCACCCTTTTGAACCAGCTTTGCACACAACAATTTTTTTTCCTGGCTATGGCACTGCTTCTAGATTTGGAGTGGAGATTACATGATTGAATTTGGGAGAGGATATGAAAATACAAATAGTTAAATGAGGAAGACTTTCCATTGTGAGCACCCTTGGTCACTTAGGCTATCAAATCAATTATGATAAATCTAGGAGTTTATGTATGCCATGTGAAAGCTTCTAGATTTAAAGGTCACTTACCATTTAATTAAAATTGAATGTCAAGACTAATAGGTATACTTTTTTAAAGTGATATTTTTGTAAATAATGCTATTTTGAAAGCCCAGTTTTACCTCACTGACAACCCAATGACAATTGAAACAAATTTGTACATGATGCTTATAAACTCTTTGAATACCTTTCTTGTAATTTAACTTAATATGCTAGTTTTTCTATATGAAAATTATAATTTAATTTCATTTGACTTGTTTGTTACAAATTTAATAAACTTTATTTGTATTAGATTTTTATGTATTTTTAATTTTAGAAAAAAGCAAAAAAGCCAGATGCAGCACCCAAGCGTCCTGAGAATATTCCTAGAGAAGTGTGGCATTTGCATGCTGACAAAGGGTAATTACCATTTAAAAATAAATAAAATGATTTCTAGATATAACATGTACTGTAGTGTTAGTTCACCATATAAGATATTATCGATTTTAATCAGTCTTATAGGGCAAACGTATCTTGATCATTATTTTTAGGAAAAAAAAATTTGGATCCATCTTTTGAACAAATTCTTTGGCCAATTAGTTTGAAAGATCCTAGCAAATACAGCATATAGCATATACAGTGTTGCCACTGGGGCAGTTTTTACCGTGCAAGCGGTATTTTGATGATATGGGGGCGGTTATTTAAACATTTTGATTTTATAGTTTTTTGCCTGTAAAATATCTGTCTCAATTCGCCACAATAGATACTATTCTATAGCATTCGATGAGGCAGATGGTCTAATTATAATAATCGTTCTACGGGATTTGTGGTGTTTCAGGTACCCCAAAGTATTCAAAGCTTTGCAACTTTTTTGTTTCAAATTTTGAAACGCTGTAAATGCATGACTTTTCCACATATATTATAGTTATTATCTGGTGAAAATGTGGGATTGAAACGAAAGTCTTGTCCGTTACAAAATAATATTTATTTAACCAATAAAGCCAACATGTCAATTGAGAAATATAATACTCGTGGCTTATTGATACCCTTGCTATGATTAAATGTAAATAAAGTAGACGATGTTTGGGGTGTTAGAAACACCCCATGAAATCATTATGTAAATTTGTTTATTATAGGTATGTGTACGATATCTATGCAATTTGCTGGCAGTCATTCTCGCAAACACCTAGTGTAAGCCAATACCCTACAGCTTATTCGCCGGCAACCAGAGTATCGCGTTATACAGACTATCTACATACATTTTCTTTTCTAATAATGGCGAGTCGTACATCTAAAAGATCTGCTGCCTAGGAAGCAACCCGTTTGATATTCGGGATGAATGTCATTGAGGGTGACGCAGTAGAGGATAATTCTGACTTGACGATGTTTTGGACCACGACGTGAATAACACAGCCCTTCACGCCATAAACAGTACATCACCAAGGGATTCAACCAAAAGAAACCTCCCGCCCACACAATCACAATAGCACTAGACATGCCAAAAGCCTTTGACACAGTCAACATATACACACTCATCCACAAATTCAACCAAACAAACATCCCACCAACTCTCAAACGATACATCCAAGGCAGACAAGCATACACAAAATACAACAATATCACATCCGAAAAAATTATCAAAACGGGGGTACCACAAGGGACAAGGGACTCTTCAACATCTACACAGAAGACACTCCCCAACCACACCCAAAACCAACAGATTTAGTAAACTACGCAGACGACAACACCATCACATCAACACACACCAACACACACCAACATCCACGCAACACAAATGCAAATACAACCTCACCTCAACAGCATCAAAACCAGAACAGACTACAACAACTTACAACTCAACGCCGTCAAAACACAGACAACACTCTTCACACCGTACCCAGCACAATATGACACACAACTCTATCTTCAAATCGAAACCAACACACTACCCACAATCAAACATCCAATAATCGTCGGTCTTACTTTCGACCCCCAGACCAGGAATAACAACAACAACAACTACACCGAACAAAAACACAAACAACAGAAAGCAAACAATACAATATGCGGTATTTTTTCAGTTGTGCGGTATTATTTCTGTTTGGGGGAGTGGCAACACTGCATATATAGAGTTTATTTTTTATTCAAATATTGTATTGATTTCTCAGACTTTTTCGACTTCTATCTACATGGTAGCCTAAACCTGGAGTACTCAATAGACTATTGCTAGCCAAATAGTATGAATAGCAACATAGTGACTTGAAATAACAGCATCACCAATAACACAAAGATCTCAGTGGCCCTATTATTGATAGTATTTGCAGACCCTCATAGAAGTGTTTTTCTAATTTTGGATATTTTTTTATCAATCTCAAATATTAACGTATTCTAAAAAAT
>JAUYWV010112730.1:0-12379 GCA_032274565.1 Nematoplana nigrocapitula
ACATCATTTAATATTGCCTATTTGGTTATCAAGGGATACATTGTTGGTATCCTTGAATAGCCCAAGGCTAACTGTTGTTGTCGAAAACGTTTACGTGTTATGAAATAAATGTTTCCAATTTTCGCCTGCTTTACCATCTAGTAATTAAAAACTGTAGCATTCTTAATCTGGAATACCGACTGTCGGCAACATAGATGCCTTAGAGCTGCATTGCCGACTGTCAGCAACGTAGACACTTCGTTGGAATAAAGTACTGTTTCAGAGGCCATGTCCTCTGAAAATATTTTTTTGCTGTGAATTTCACAGCATGAATTGGACAAAAGTATGTAAATTATTAATCAAAAAGGCTGATTTATAGTTAAAATCAACAAATATCAAGATTTCACAGAAAGGATTCCACAATTTCACAGCATTGCTGGGAATATGTCCATGACTAAATAAATTTATTCCAGAAGGGGTGTCACGGTGATGTATTTTGTCCAATATATTTTTAATGAACCTATTATAATCTAATATAACAATAGAATTATTTTTTATGTAGCTAATGTAGATATATACTTATATGAATTTGATTCAAATTTGGGCTCTTTAAAGTTTGTATTGCCTACAAGAAAATTTTTTAACAAACTTAATAAATCAACGAGAAAAATTTTATTATTAATGCCAATGGCAAAAAATGTAAATTATAAAGGATATATTGATGTAATGTTTAATACACTAAGAAATATGTTAGCCATTATTTTAATTAAAATATAAGCAAAAAATGTATAATTAATGATACAGTAAAACAAAATTCATGGCTTAATTTTTATGGCTTTAAGTTTATTATTTATCTTAACATTACTTAGATTGGGGGCTCCAGAAACGAAAAAGTGCCCAAATTTGTTACATTGGTGTGAAATGATTTCATTTAAAATATGTAATAATTGCCTAATGCTAATTGCAAATTAGTCACCTAGTATTTATTTATTATTATTTTTCTTTCTGGAATAATTTTTTTTCTCTAAACAAGGCATATTTCCAACAATATTACAAAAGTTTTTAATAACTGCTTTCAAGTCTTAAAATGTATGGATTTTAGACATTTTGGTCATTTTTCATTTATTAATATTAATTTATAATTACATTTTAGATGTATATAACTTCACCAGAAAATAAGCAACAAAATTGGACCATAAATAGGTAGCAAATAAGCAACAGATAAATAGTCCATCCATTGCTTATTCTTTGTTCATCAGCTACTTATCTACTGCTTATTCTTTGCCCATCCATCGCCCATTTTGTTGTTTTTATATATCTTTATTCTATCAATATAAAACCAATAGATACTTTTATATATAAGCCACAAGGACAGTCAGTCAGCACATTTTGACACAGCTCAGGCATACTCATTTGTAGCTAGCTAGCATATATACACAACTATATATGGCATAGAGAAACACACTTGAGGCGATCAACCAATCAGTCACATATATATATATCGAGAGTTGCACATTTTATAAGATACAGAAATATGTCACACACCTTCGTTTTTTATAAAGCTAAAATATATGCATTAGTTTAATGGGGATTGATATCTATCTACAGGCTCACTAACTCTTGAAGAATGGCAGGGTTGAGCAGGTTCAGTTGTTCCTTCGTCCGGTACCACTTGTTTTGTACCTTCTAGTTCGTCCCTTGTTTCTTCTTCCAATCAAAGTTTTACGTGATTTCTCTATCTTTTCCATTCCCTTCCAACCACATCTCTTCCATCAATGCAGGTTTCTGTCTGGTCTTGCACAGAGAATCCCTTTTCCCAATAAGACTTTTCATCGTTGAATATTCAGAACCAGACTGGTTTGGTTGCCTGCTTTTTGTTGCTAGCACCTTCAACAATTATTGGTTTCCAAAGCTTTCTTCCAAGTATCCATATATCAGCATTTGAGCCTGAGTTCAGCGCTACCAAAATATTGTCCACCTCTTCTGAAAGTCTTTGATGTGCTTCATTGTTCTTTCCTTCTCTTTTCAATAGTGAACAGCTCATTCCGCTTGCCCATTAGATGCTGGATGATATGGTAGGCTAAACAGGTGAGTTACTCCAATACCTTTTATCCAGGTTTTGAATTCTTCAGACACTAGTTGTCGAGCATTGTCAGATACTAACGTAGTAGTGACTCCATACCTCGAAAATGATTTTCAAACTATGCGTATAGTATCGGCAGCTGTCGTTGATTTTGTGTGGTAAGCATCTATCCATCCGGTGTGAGCATCCACCAAAATGAGTATCATGGTTCCTTCAATTAGTCCAAGGTAATCAATGTGAATTCTATCTCTATACTGATTGGTGTCTGGCCAACTTTTGAATGCTGGTTTTACTGCAGTGGTCTTCATAGTTTGACAGATTTCACAGCTTCGGACTTTTCTTTCGCATTCCTTGGTGATACCCGTCCAATACATGTTAGACAAAATTCTTAAAACACAACCAGTCCTCTTTCAATTGCAGCATGTTTTATAATATAGTTTATGTGGTCATTCCATTTCAATTTTGAGTTAAAAAACACACCGTATTTATATTTTTAGTAGACAGAAAAACAAAAATGCCAGGCTATTTTCTTCGCTGTCCCAAGTACCAAGGTTGACGAAAGATATTAAATTACATACGAATACAGCAAGAGAACTGAAAAAATATGGAGCACAACAGCACAGAAAGCATTGACCAAAAGACAGATTGGAATATCTACCAGAAAAGTGGAGTTAAAATATATTGATACACTCCCAGAATCCTCCGATAAGAGGAACCTGTGCTGCCAAGCTGAAGCATTTCATACCACTGCATGACGCTAATTATAGTGTGTAACAATGTATTAAATACTTCTGACAGTCATCAATTGGAAAATGAAACACATTATACCCAAACATCAAAGTGCAATCATTGTATTGACGATTGCATACAAACGAATTATACCCATTTACCAATAATAATTATTATTATACAAGCTGTATTAGCACCACAACATAAGGAATGCCACAGGAGTTTCTTCCACCTACATATTTGGCATATTTAGGGTGAAGTAAATTCGCAAATTAGAGAACATCTAACACGTTACTATCCATATTGTATGCGCAATAAAAGAGGACTTAGGGAACAAAATATAACAATTTCATCCGTCAAGTTATACTGCTTTTACAGCATTGTTTTTTAATCTCGAAGCGAAAATATAATGTGTTTAGTTTATAATATTTCCAAATGTCATTACCGTTTTTCGAAACATTTTAGTTCGGGTAAGTATTATTAGATTCTACAAAATTCCAAAAGTACATACAATTGTTTAGTGAAATGGAATTCCCAGTCAGATTTTGGAGAGTGTAAAATAGAGCGCTATAAATAGAACGCAGCAGCGACAGAAGATGGAATCAATAGCTGGAAGTTTGCTCACACATACGTGCATGAACTACCTACCGAGACAACACGCACTATAAACAACCTACCGAGTCAGCCTAAACTACTACATATAATTAATTAATAAATAAGACGTATGTCGTATACTACTGCTAGGTAGATTATAAAAATCGCAAAATATATTGCAAATATTTTTTGTTTAAAGAGAAATAAAGATGTAATTCTACCGCCGACCGAGGGCATAAGCTGTATGCACTACGCCAACCTACGGAGGAACGTTGTCTTAACTGCAAGAAAGTTCCACCCAGCGAGGCGGATTAGTTTATATGTAATGCCACCGCCGACCGAGGATAACTGCATACCTACCGAGACAACACTCACTAAACAACCTACCGAGTCAGCTTTAACTACTACATATACTGTACATACAAAGACATACAAGACTCCGACATTGAACGTCGGATCGGACAGTGCGAAAATGTCACATCTGAATACTTTTGAGTTCAGCTGAGAAGCAAATTGAATATAAGGAGCTCTTCTACTTTTAACTTTATATCGTCGTAATAAGTTGGATATATGACTTTAAAATATGATTTCAATGTTTTAATCTACAGTCTTCTCAGAATCGATCGGGCATCGGGTATCTTGATTTGAGGATAACATGAACGAGCTTTAGAAGATAATCCAGTTTACAGATAGAAATGGTCCCCTGCGCATTCGAATTATATGAAAATACACCTTTCCAAAATTGCAAAAAATTACTAGAGAAAATGATGTATCGTTTTTTAGCTTATAGACTCAACGGACTTTAGCAGATGTTTGTAAATCTACTTATTAAACTGGAAAATTTGAATCTATTAAAATTTATGGTAACACGTGATCCTTGCCCTTTGTTTAGGATAAAACAATTATGTAGATGCTAAAACAAACATCTTGGATCTACCATATCACAAGTATATTTTTGTGCATAAAACACCGGTCGACCGAGGCTTAAATAAAGAAGGCGCTTTCTATGTTGAGTAAAAATCAATGAAGAACACACGCATTTCAACTGCCTGATGAGGAAAGGAACATTTAAATATATAACTGAGAAGTTGAAGCAATACGTTCATAATTAAATGGACCGAACCCCAGATTTTATGAAACGAAAATTATGATGACACTTATTAACTTTAGTATATTTGTTAAATACTAAACACATTGTTGAAATGAAGATATCACTTATTACATTGTGGTAGATTAGAATCCTTACAGAAAACAGAAGTTTCGGAATAATTTGATGTGATACTTTAGATTATATAGCGCTATTCATTTAATTTGTACTTTGGCAAAATAACAAAAACGCAAAAACTTAAACGTTTATTCGTCTGTGGCAGTATAAGTAGTTTATTATCGGCTTGACATTTCGTCCCCCACCTTCCACACTATTGACATATTATGCTTTATCCCAATACCCCAATCGAAATAAGGATGCGCTTGGTATCTTGTTACTGAGTTCGCTCCCATAATTATATGTTCTGTCAATATCCTCGATTCCCTCCTATGACTGTCTCTGTGACAGACAGAGTATTGTACAACGAATCCGTATAGCTGTTGGTCGGTCCGCCAAGTAAGACGAAAAAACCAACAATGTCAACACCCAATTAATGTCGCGATATCAAACACATTTTTTTAGAAACACAAATTTACCAACAATAACGCCTGAAGCATACGCACAAACGAATAATGATGTCTTGTTTGTGTTCTGCTTGCGTTTGCATTCCAGAACCATCCGAACGACCGCTGCTTCAAGGTGAAACTGACGGGAGTCTGCGAGGGAGCGCATCTGGGTCCAACGACGACAGCTTTGGTCAATATTGTCAACGACACGGGTAAGAGCTACGTCCCAACAACATGGGTAAGAGCTACGTCCCAACGACACTGGTAAGAGCTACGTCCCGGGCAGGCTGGCTCACCTCGAAGTATCGCGTATAAAATGTGGAAATATATTGTACCAATTTTATTGATCCAACAAGGACCGACTGGTAAATATAATAATGCGTACAAACCCTTTTATAGAGTGCCTCAGAAAAATCTTTTTTATTATTAATAAAATTTTTATTAATAGGTGACCAGCCAGATCTGCCCTAGGGTAGACTCTGGTCTACCTTTTGTAATTTTTTGATTGCAATAAAATAAATTATTATTATTATTAAATTTTGAGTATTTCGACCTGCTATACTAAACTGAGTAGTGAAATCCGACAAAGATAAAACAATACAAAATTTAATGAGAACAAGAAAGAGGACCACTAGAGAAATGAAACACAACCATTTTCACAAGTAACACACAATTATAATACAATTGAATTTCACACGTAATGTAAACAATACAATAGATAAACAGACACTATTTAAAGACTTTTGAAAATGGTATCCAACCGAAACCGGTCGAATATACATGTTTTTCATTTTTCTAGTGGTCCTCTTTTTTGTTCGCATTAAATTAAGTAGTGAAATATTAGGTACAAATGTGCGTTTATCAGAACTGACACATCAGGTGCGGGAAATTATACTAATTATCTAAAATATAAATATTTCCATCAATTTTCAAGATTTAAATTATCGCCTTAAAGAAAAAAGATTCACCTCAAAATATATAATTAACTCGCAGAGGTTCTCAATGAAAACCGCAATCTTCTACTTAGACTACATGTCATCCTGAAACAACTAAAAGCAATCTCGAATTCTGAAGAAAATCCACTTTCAACATAAGCGTGACATACAGTTAGATAGAGAGACGCACACACCCTTTTTCAATGTACCAAAATATTTTTCTCTAATTTGAAATTGTCAAAATCGTGACTGTAGAAACGTACGACTCGACCATATCTCAATTAATATCATAAATATATGAGTTATCATGATTGACTCTGTTCTTAATCATAGCGGGACTGAGTCTTCAACATCTTACACTCCATTCAGCAAACTGAACTGCTTTATTGGAATTGATCAATAATTGGTGACTTTCTAATCAAGTTGGCTATCGATTTTTTAAAGTCAGCACTCTAAATGGCAGTAAATTAGAAATGTAGTATAAGCATAGAAGTTTTGCTATTTGCAATGTCGTTTGGGCTTCTTAATTAGGACATAATTTGACAGAGATCAAGATTAGTCTAGACTCTAGAGCTTACAATAAATGCCATATTGTGGAAACCAAATGACTGGAATCTGACTTTGAAAGTAAAGCTTCCAAGAGCTGTGGTGGTGTAGAGCATTGTTTTATTATGAATGTGAAAGATTGACATAGCGAACTGGTGACAATACGATTTGCTTTAAGCAACATTCAAGGGGAAGTAATAGGTTGGAAAGAACAGATTTGTACTGACCCTAAATCAGATCTTTAACTGTTGGTCAATGTTCAAGAAAAACAGGAGAGCCGCGTTGCACGAGAAGTTTGACAGTTGCTGGTGAGGTGTCCCGCCTAGACGCTACCCCGGTGCCAGCTGTGGAGGCCTTTCGCACAGCACCTTCGATAATCGACTTCCTTCGGCGAGTGGGGCGGACCGAGCGGCCCGTGGAAGACCCCGACATTCAGGACGGGGCACAAAGCTTGGTAATGATTCCGTCAGTGCGCCCCAGAGTAACCGGCGTGGTGTGCAGACGAGACGAAACGATGGGAGATTTGAATGAGCGATAACATCAGAAATTGAAGAGACGGAATGAACAATGTGTTAAAGATGCACAAAAATGTCAACGTCCATGAAAAGTGCTAAGGCGAACTGAATCAGCCGAATGAGTCACGTACTTTTGTTTTTCTTTACATTCTTAGGCAATTATGTCTGGTTTGAATTATGCAAAAAGTCATCAGTTTCGACAGATAGGCTGTTAAAAACAATTTCGCATGAATATTTATGTCAGAGTTTGTTTATTTACATTGTTTCTGTGTAAACATTTTACGCAAAAACAATGTAACTAACACAAACCTTGACATAAAAATGTGTTGTACCCTATTTTTTTTTGCAAATTTAGATTATTTACCATTGATCTAAAAAGATGTAAAAAAATAATCGAACAAAAAATATTAAAGTCAAAACATAATTATATACATAGTACATTACAAATAAAAAAATTCAAAACACGGATAGATAGTGCGGATTTCCAAAAAGGGTGCAGGTTTGATTTTAAAAAAGATTGAACATAGACTGTATAGTCTATATAGAAATATTAAAATACTAGATCTTCGGTTAGTCGTTTTGTCAGTTAATTGTTCCATTCGCGACGAAGTCGTTGAAACGGTGTGCAGTCGTTCTGAGGTGTGAAACGAAATAGCCTAATCTTATTTCATAAAATATGTTGACTTACAGTACAATGATTTGTGAAACACTTCTATTAAAAAAGAATGTAATTCATGATGAACAATGTTGAGTTACATTTATTGATTCTGGAATCATTCTCTTGCAGAATTTTATGTTAAACTGCATTGTTCCTTTGTAGCATATTCATTTTACAGTATATAAATATTTTGAGTTCATGCGTCATATTGCAAAAACGTAGACTATTCAATAGTTTTTTTATTAAGAAGCGGTAACGCTTCCGGTTCAAAGAGATTTCGTTGACAAAGGACAAAATTTCAACAGCACTCGAAATAAACCAAACTTGCGAGAACTACACAACACGGATAGGTTGTTCTTCTTTCCAGACGACGCTGGAAACACTTAATCAAATAAGTTTAAAATAATGCATTTCCCCAATGATTGAACTGAGATGCAATAAAGGTAACACTCCGAGGAGGCTGTTCCTTAAGGAAAGTGGAAACGGTTGTATAGACATCGTATTTTGTGATTACAAAAATAACATTTCTCGCATTATGTAATAAAATTCTGGAAATTGTGCTATAAATGTTGAAGGAAAACAAATACCTGTTTACTTGTATACAGTGTAAAAAAGGTTTTAGAATAAAGCAAAAAACACATTAACGAGCTAAACACTAAGGAACAGAGACACGGTTGAAGTTGTTGGAAAAGGTAATCTATGAAGATAGGTTCGTAGGTCTACAATTATGCATCAATTCACATCTGAACGTCCTATTTCTGGAACCAACCATATTCGCTGATCTGCATAATGCCTGATAAGCACTATTCACTAACCAACTAGCTAAAGAATTTGTTTATGATTGACATTTTACTACTTCATTAGCACAATTCAAGTAAGTGCTGGCGCTGACACTGTTTAGGGACAAATTAATGATCACCTACTTAATACATTACACAGGTAAAGAAGCTCGTTACACACCTATCGCTCGGAGTATAACTCTTACGCAACCAACAGTCTGCAATGCATTAAGTGTTTTATCCAACGATGGCTATTGGTAGAAAAATCAATGCAAAGTTTTGGTTATCATGATGTAATTCAATACTTTTTACATTACAATCAATAGCTATCGTTGGATAATGTATGTTTATCTTTTTACAACCGACAGAGTTGATAAGAGACTATACTGCTCTATAGATTAGTAATATGTGCTTATACTATGGGAATTAACATTATTCTAGTAACTACAGGTTGGGGAGTCTTCTGCCGCATGGTGGTCCCCAGCGCCACCGAATTATATATATTTTACTTTAATGTTTTCGAATACAGGTGGATGTTCTCAAATTTTTATTCTGTTAGTCCTGGGTATGATATTGAACGGCCTTATAGTCCAGCAGATTAATGCCATATTTTGGCCGAACCTTGCATTAAGGTATAAAGTTTTTATTAGCCTATGCTATAGTCTATACATACAACTAGATAAAATGACCAGCTATCAGCATTTTTACAGCCGAAAAGGTGCAGAGGCGTATATTTAACATTTTCAATATATTGAATATGTCTTTAATTCATTCACAAAGCATTTTACACACTATAAATGTTTTATTAACTCATATAAAAGTGGGTATAAGGAAACGTTTAAAATATAAGTTGGTGTGATTTGAATTTCTGGTATGGTAGGTTTTAACATTGAAAACCTTGAAGTATGTAGCATTTCTTTGTTGCGTACAATCCAATGGTGCAAACCAGTGGTGAATTTAAGTGAATTTAAAAATGTTCTCATCCTGAAAAGATACACATTTTGTTTAGTATACCTTTCGTATAAACTTCACATTAATCACCTCTTTCTATGGGAAGATTAGCTGCTAATTGGGAAAAATTACAAATTTTTAAATATAAGTATCCAATATTTTAGCGTCCTCGCATTTTATGAACCCAAACCAGTGGCCGCTCTGTTGTCAGTTCGATATGAGGCCGAGGGGATCGGCAGGTCCATGGCGATTAGTTTGGTATGAGATGGCGCTCGGCGGATCCCCAGTCCTCGTGCCGATACGGTGGACCTAGAGTTGCCAGGATTGGAGCTTCCTGAAGTTGGTTGTGTGTCGGTAGACTGGGACGATTGAACTTGGGATTAAGTCCATTGTCACCTAAAAGGAAAGAAGGCTGGAAAGGTTGTGATGACTGTCCTCCTCATATCAGTCAGAATCGTTATTTACCATAGCTCAGTCGGTCACTGGCCTTTATGTATTGTATGTGTGTGTGTGTGCGTGCGTTGCTTTCCGATTGCGTCAGATGTCCCCATCGGTCGTCGGACCGGCCAGTCTTACCACCGAATCATCGGCACTCCAACAGTCACGTGGGTTGGATGCTTCTTCCCACAGCCCTACTCGACCGTCTGCTGCTGCTCCACCTCCGCGGCCTTCGCAGCCGCCCGTCACTGGTGGTCAGAGGGCCTTGACTTCCGCATCAGGTAGGTCTCTGGCTTGTTCACACAGCTTTAGATAAAATCACTAAAAACCCCGAACCGCCAGGAACGGACCTTCACACCCCTCCCCACCCGCTCGCGTGTATGGCGTGCGGGGCTGTTGCTCTTCTCAGGGCAAAGCCGCCCGTAGACTCCTGTAGCTTCGAGGCTACGGCGGCGGCAACATTGTCCCATAAAAAACGCCACGCCAGTGCAGCCTATCTACACAAGAAAGGTTTATGGCGTGGGTAAAAAATATGGATAAATCTTCAAGGGCAACCAAAAATACTCTTCTGATTATTGCTTCCTTACCTTTTCTATAATAATAAAATGTCTAATGGGACTCTATCCCTCATCAGGTAGGTCGACTTGCCGATTGTGCGCTGTCACACTGCTTGCCACTAGGCCCATTTCTTTCCAATATACGGACGCAGGTTCGATCGATGACAGATTGCCCCCATCAGCAGCCGCTTTCTCTCTCTCTCGTTTTGTCGCCTCTTTTTTCTCCTCTCTTATCGCTCCGCTCTTTTTTCTCCTCTTTCCCTCTCGTCGCATCTCTCGTCCGCTCTTTGTCTTTTCACTCCTCTTTTCTCTCCTTCGCTGACGCATCCCCTTGACTGAAAATTACAACATTGACGTAGCTCTGAAATTGAAGGGCAAGGTGGGGGGGGGGGGTAACCACTGAGAAGCTGGAGGCGGCAGTGGCACAGGAAGAAGTGGATATATGGACGCTACTGTCGGCATGGCTTAAAATGGTTGGGGACGTAGCTCAGTCGTGATATGGTGTCTTGTGAGAGTTAGTGGTCTGAACAGAGATAGAGGGAAGCCAGTGGGGTCCCAGAAAAGGAAGGAAGAGCACACAGCGAATGGAATCGTGGTATGGACGAAAATAGATTTGGAAGATGTCGGACAAATCACATTGTTGTCGATTGAAGTATATTTTTACGGCTCTGCTCTGCTCCAGGTGGCGGAGGTATACGCCCAGACAGTGAGGAGGAAGCGGACGATGAGACATCGATGAACGATTTGCGTGGCGAAATGGCCCTACTGCGACGACTTTATGAGGCCTCGAGTCACATGTTGACTACCAGCGATGGAGGGGAGGAACCTCGTGCCAGGGGACCTCTAGGAGCAGGTGATTGCGAGGAGTTGGAGGACGTGGCCGAGTTCCGTCGACATCAGCAGAGTCGTCTGGCCGAGGAGGAGGCTGAGATCCAGGAACTGTTGGAACAGAGAAATCGTCTTCAACAGCAACTCATCCAAATCAAGAAGGGTAAATTTTGTTGTAATATAAAACATATATATGTATAGTACTTCCTATGCACTTATAATATTAATAGTAGTATGAAAATATAAATATATTATAATTTACATATTTTTCTATAAAATTTCAACCTAAAGAACCATCACATTGTCTGCTCCTTCCCCACGCTCACCATAAAGCAAAGGAATATGCGGTGGCGGCCAAAGAATCCTTCCGTCACAATCCAGTGGCAGACCTATTGGATATCAACGGTGATGATGACACTGGCTTGGGGTAAGTTGCCTCATTGTTTGTCGGCCATGTTTGGTGTTGTTGGTGCTCTATTTGAGTAGCCCAGTTTTTTTTGTATTGTATTGAGTGAGATCACAATCAAACTTAAGAAAACGCTTAATCTTAAGAAGACTTTATACAAAACGAAACGTGATTAATCTGAATTTCCAGGTTCTCCAGACCTGCATCGCCGTGTAATTTCTTATTTAAAAGTCTTATCTGCAAGACCTTAAGAATTTGTTCAGGTTACAATCATTTTTAGTCTAGAGCAATATTGTAATCATCGAAATTTAAAATTGCAGTCATAGAATATTTCAACATTTTATTAATAACATCCAAATTCAAATTTTGCGGTACAACAATGCACAAGTAAATGTACATGAAAATAGTAGCAAACATGCTAATCGTTATTTTCCACATGGAAAACGCAGTTGACGAAGTGTCCACTAAAGTTTACGTGAAGAGTAGTATCATTTGGCTTCTTCATCGAAATAATTTGCTGGTTGTTGGAGAATTCCGTAGTTAGGCAAACTTTATTTGAAAGACCACTTTGCAAAGTTTCAGATAAATGTCTTTTTTGTTGGTCGGATCTTTGTCGAAAATAGCGATTAACGCTAGAGACATTTTTGTGTCCCGTCACCGTACAAACATCTTCCGATGAGAATCCCTTTTCTTTCAGATGAGAAACTACCGTTACTCTTACACAATGG
>JAUYWV010112741.1:0-12379 GCA_032274565.1 Nematoplana nigrocapitula
GGAATAACTACCATTGGAGAGTCTTTAGAATGTTGCCTTTTCATAGTCAGGCGCCGATTATTTATTTGAAACAGTCATACCATATCATAGAGGGGGTATCTTCGTTATTAATTAATGTCCTGTTCTGCTTGGAGATGTATTCGTTGACATCAGGCCAGATATTGTAGAATGTCTCCACTCCATTCCTTCCATTCACGACACCAGCTTTTGTAATTAGAGAATGCAGAGAGGTACATCTAAGAAATGCCGCGACAACCATAAGTATTGGTGGGAGGAATAACTACCATTGGAGAGTCTTTAGAATGTTGCCTTTTCATAGTCAGGCGCCGATTATTTATTTGAAACAGTCAGATCATATCATAGATGGGTATCTTCGAGATTAATTAATGTTCTGGTCTGTTTGGAGATGTATTCCTTGACATCAGGTCAGATATGCTCTAATAGGCAGCTAAATAGTCTGACTGCACTGTAAACGGTTAAAACCTTCATATGTACTGTATATGTAATTCAATGTTCTAATTTGCATGTGCAGTACATGTAAGTAGACTGTCTTACTGTCATAAAAATTGATATAGCCCTTAACTATATATCCGTGATAAATAATAATACTATTAATAAATTTAATTAGGAAATGACATAGTAGTCATGAATTAATCTTAATTTACACTAGAAGCCCCGTAGTACGCACTACGTGCTACGATCATCAGCAATGTGCAATATGTTATGTGTATAGTTGACCACTATTCCTAATATAAGCTGAACCTCTATCTCTTCCCTTTCTCAAATCCATACTGCTGTGTGTGGCTCTTAGCATTACCCACAATCGACACGTGGAGGACAATAAGCTATTTTTATTCAACTTATTGATTTCAGCTCTGTTGACATTGAAGTTAGCTCGTTCATCGTCAGCGCTCGGAGTCGACAGAAGGCCGTACGTTGCTGGCTGTCTGTCATCGAATGAGCGTGGCAGTGACGTCACCAATAAGCAGATAACTGACGTAGGACTGTAGACAATGCTTAGTAATAGAATAGCCAAATCAGAAAGATTCGCCCCTCACGTGCACATTGTTGGATGCCCGGTGGCCAAAATTTGACACCATATTTTCCCCCCCATCACAGGATTTTTGTGCCAAATTTCACATTCATACGCGCTGCCGTTTTGAGTTATTCACGTTTTAGGCGTGATACAGCATGGATGGATGGAGGGACGTTACGAAATTAATAATATAGATAATGGTGAAAAAATATTTCATATTGTATTTGCGCGTGCGCAATTTGTAGCCTTTTTAGTATTTGGGTAGAAGGTCACCCCGTGTGCCTATACATCGCTGCTTTTCACTCTCTGAATTGTGGTTTTAGCCAGATGACTATATATGCGTCTGTGTTTATGTTGGTCTACGTGTCTGGACAGTCTTATAAAAGAGCATGATGTCTTTCAAATGATTCCAAGTACTGACCGAGCGAGTTGGTGACTATGGGATCAATATGTGACATTAAGTCTTGTTTTAATTTGTATTTTTAATGACGTCAGTCCTTTAAACTCAATGAGCACAGTTTCAGCTGCAGTGCCCAGTAGCTTACGACACTCCCGCGCAAACATGGTATGCATTATACAGGGTGCCCAACAAAACAACCGCAAATTTCAGATAGAAAGAAAAAAACCTTGTACATTAAATATACTCTTTATAGAACAAACACAGAGTGTAACAAACTCGTTGGAATATACAAAGCTGCTCAGACATGTTCAAAATGTTGCCTCTGAGCATAAATACAATTATTTACGGGAGCGCCAGATCCAAGCGGAGGTCGCATTTCGAATGACGTCAATTGAAATGGATCCCCAGGCTTCACGTTCTTCATATCCGTCAGATTATTAATTTCTTTGTGTTTGGACTGCAGGTTCGAAAGTGCATTTGGTTTCAAATGTCGAGATTCTTGAAGTGCAGGCGTTAAAACTTGATATTTCACCTTATACGATAGCATTTTTAACCTGGATTTCTTCAGAATGTTCCACACTGTTTCTTTTGATCAACCCAGTTTTCATGATATTGATATTTGACTATACAATGGCCTCTCTCAGGTGAGTTCATTGGTGTAGCAGCAAGATGAGCCACTGATCTTCTGGTTGGCGAATCAAAGCTTGATACTGTACAAGAACCATACTTGCGTTTCTTTGCAGATTCATAGCCCTCTGTTTTCAGTTTTGATACCACACCATCAAATTGTCGTTGACTAATAGCGCCAAAATATTGCGGTAAAATTTCACAGCATTTATTGTATACAGTATAACTATGTTGGCTGCTCAGTCTTGAAAATTGCTATTATCTCTCGTTGAACATCGCTTAACTGCGGCATATCTTTTTTTAAATAGCTCAACTTATATGCAGCTATCAATAAAATACATAATCTCGATGTCAAACAGAAATTAACCAATTTCAAGAGAACCAATTTGTGTTAAATAATCCCACGAAAGCCGAATGATTATTCAAATAAATATTTTTTAACATTTCTGAACAACTAACTATATATTCCAACAATTTTGTTACAGTCTGCAAGGGTTTGTTTTAAAAAGGATATATTTATAAGTATTGTTTTATTTTATCTGAAATTTGCGGTTTTTGTTGGGCACCACCTGTAGTTAACGTCTTTTGAAAGGTGTGACCCGTTGCCTCATTCATTAACAAAATAATCTGATCAGATAGAACTTTAGCGATCTTACAGCATATACTGTAGAGAGAGCAGCTGTGCCTCTTCAGTGTAATATTTCTTTGAATTGATCGTTATATTTTGACTCCCCTCTTTCAATCATTTCCATAGAATCCCTTTAATGGTGTATTAGTCCGTCTAACAATAACGCATCATTGATAAAGGAAGCGTTGCTTTTTTGGATAAGTTTATGATGCACTTACGCCCGCGGTGATCCTATTGAGGAAAAATATGGGGAAATTAATGCAATTTTTGTGTTTTGTTAGGACTGCCTTTCATCCTAAATATAATTTATAATATCTCGTACTCCGCCCTTGTCGAGCAGAGTAGGTATTGCAGTCTGACTTTTTAAAGATAAAGATATAGTCAGATGTGGCTTATCCATTCCTCTCTCTGTCTGTCTGTCTCTCTCTGTATTTGTGTTCAGCGCAAATTCTTTAAATCTGCTGAACAGCTCATCAATTTAAATTACCCGTTTCAGTATAAAAAGAAATTCACACGCTCCAAAACTTATATAGTGTTGAGTATAGAGGTTGGAAGACACAAGTTCACCATATTTATAGAAAACAATGTAGAATATGAATGATATAGATTGTGATGCGGAATTCATTAAATAAATTTACGAAATTTAAGGAGAAACAACAGCACCAATAGGTTGGACAACATTTAAATTGAAATGTACTCTGTCCCTCCACTTTTAAATATTGTGTCACGTTTTCGTGTGCCTAAATTATCTGTAAATATCCCACTGATGATGCTTATTGTAAAAGCGAAACATGTCCGATTAAATGTTGTCCAACCTATTGGTGCTGTTGTTTCTCCTTAAACTTCGTAAAATTTATTTGCCCGCGTTATTTCATTAAATAAAGTTTCAGAACGAAACAAATGTTGTAGATATCTTCTTTAAACCCGTAGTAGTGTAAAAAAGTAAGAGGAAGAGCCTTACTATCATTTGCAAAAAGACAGAATGAATGGTAATAAGCAAGCAAGATAAACAAAAGTGTCAGCTAAATATTGATGAAGTCAATATTAAGCAAGTGAAATATTTTAGCTACCTAGAAAGCTTGAACACTGAAGATGGCGAATGTGACTTGGAAATCAAGAGAAGAATCAGCATGTCAAAGAAGTCATTTCATAAGTTAGAAAGAGTATTGTGAGATAGGAAGATGGTGATTGGAACAAGGAAAATAATTTGAGGCTGTTTTGCCTACTCCATTCTAACTTATGGAAGTGAATGTTGGACAATATCATCACAGATGGAAAGCCGGCTTGAAGCCATTGTAATGGGAGTTTGCTCAGAATGCTCAGAATATCCTGAGTTGACCACATTTCAAATGAAGAAGTCCTAACTGCAAGAGAAGAAAGAAAGTTCATATAATTGATAAGAAAAGTCAGCTCGAATTCCTGGGCCATGTTATGAGGAAAGAGCGACCTAAAGACATTATAACAACAGGCATGGTTGATGGAAAGAGAGGAAGTGGACGACTTCGTCTAACATACATGGAAAGTATTAGAAAATGGATGCAGGTGCAAGTTACTAGAGGAACGGAAGGAAAACTTGACTGTACGAAATGTGTTGAAAACCTGCAAGGATAGAGATTTGTGGAAGTCCATGGTCATCTATGTTTAGAAGGACGTGGTACATAGATAGAGAGATAGTCTCCACATTGCCTTCAGGATATACCGACACATTTGAATCAATCACGGTATCCTATGGGACTTCATTTCATCTGTTTTTCCCTATGACATAACTCTATTGGCCTTTGTGAGTAATAAATGACATTAAAAGTTATCTGTGCACAAGATATAGGCGTAACTTCTTCTATACATGTGAAATATTGGATAAAAATTACGCCTAAGTCTATGTAAGTTTTTTTCTATTTGAAGAGTTTCTCGAACGTTTTTGGCGTATAGGATCATATACATATTGAGTATACATCATTTATAGCATTATACATTGCAGAAATGGCCCATGTTTTATTTTGAAACTCTAATCCTAAACAATAAATACAATCATGCTATGAAAAAAACGACCATTTTTACATACCGGTATAATTTTGCATATAATATTTTATTTGACTATCGTAATGCGAACACACAAGTTAGGGATCGACGAAAATCATGTTCACACGAAGCCGATTTCCACTGCACAAGCTAGTCTGTACTGGGCGAATTGATTGAACGCTCTATACTCACTTCCAACGTTGTAAAACCAATCTCACGTCACATATACGCTAAAAGTTATTTTCTTCGAAGAACTATCAGCGGATCCGTCAGAAAAGACTCAGAACGCTTATAACAAGTTCATTATAGCCAAAGCACAGATTTTTTAACCGCAGGAATTATCGACCAACAAGCTAATAAAGAACTACATTTCGCGAAAAGGCTATAAACATAAGTCAAAGTCCAGAAAATGCGGTAATTACTCTAGCCAAGCTTCCGGTATATCAAACATAAATGTATTTTTATGTATGAGTATAAGCAGGGTTACCTGACTTCATATTTCAGACTCTTTGGTCTAATACAATACATACTGTATATGTGAAATGGCATTACTGTGTTGAACTATAGTGAAAGTACTTATCTATAAATAGTCAATCAGACATTGTGTGAGTTAAACCGAATTAATTGCAAAGAAGCTTTAAGTCTTGGTGGCAATGAATTTTATAACGAGCTCCACGTTACACATAGCAGAAAAAATCATTAACAGATTCCACCAGCAGAAACAAAAATATGAAAAGGAAAGACTGCCCTTCGAAACTACCTCTTATCATATTCTACATGTTTAATATAGCACGTTGTTGTCAGCCGTTTTTGTCCATTAGCTTTTTTAGAAGAAGCAAAAGCACAATCAATAATTAACTTAACTGTTATATTTCTGTACCCATTTTCGTATCTATCCAAGTTAAATTAAAAGTTGTTTTCAAATAACAAAGACCAGTAAGTGTAGTCCAATGAGGCCTCCTCGTTCCCTCCTTCCCGAGAGACCCTCGTATAGAAATGCGAGGATACTTCAATGCCTGCCTTCTTTCTTTAATTATGTTCATACTAAGTTTAAACTAAAACCTGTTTTAAATTCCTGAGAAAATCGATTTTTAATATAAGCGTGACGGACATACATGCATATAGACACAGACGGACGGGCAGACTCTTTTATAGAGATTCTTGATACTGTAGTAATTTACGCGATATTTAAAAAAATTGAAAAAATCTTTCATATAAAGTTAAGTAGCTTATGATTATGTCTGATTAGCGTAAACATTGTGTCTTTATGCTTAATAACATGATCACATTCCAGTCAGGAATTGGCCAATTTTACTTTTTCGAAATTATAATCAACCTCTATCGCCAAATTTAACTGTATAATAGCCGAAGGCCTACCAGAGAGCGCGTCTGATTCTTGATTTATGGGGAAGTGTGGTTGGAAAACGCGGCATTCATTTAAAATTCATAGATGAAATCTTCAGACAATCATTGCGAGGCAGAGCAGAGTGAAAATTAGCGCAGTGCCAATGTATTGTTTGTGTGTCCGAGAGCGTTGTAAGAAAGTGTCAGAGAGGGTGCAGCGAGATTGAGAGTGAGGGGGTGGATGGTGGTGTGCTCTTTAATTCCGTGGAGACTTTTCGATGAGTTGGCGGAACTCTTCCTGGGTGCGGGCCACAACCTTTCGGTTGATTTGAATTGTTTCCTTTCTTTGTTACTCTTGCTTATCAATCTAATTGACTTTAGTCGTCTGATAGAAGCCAGGGGATGGCTGCATGGATAACTGTGATGACGCTGGATGGCATGACCGTAGGTCGCAGTGGCACCATGCCCCCCTTTACTAGGTGAGGTGAGTCAGAAGGTGCTGTTTGTGTTGGTTTGTGGTGCGAAAACGGCGACGAAGCTGGAGGAACTGCTGGTGGCGATGGAAAAGGAATAGGAATAAACCGATTAGCCAGCGGTGACCGGAAAATTCTTCGCTTGGTTTTAATTAGCACGAGAAACGCGAACGTTCCCGTCTTTGCCTGCTCTGTGTCCAGAAATTGGTTCGGTTGCGTGAGAATTGTACGCCTATTGTACCAACTCGCTCACTGAAATAGCTTTTGTCTATATACTCCTGGTTTCACAGAGGTGGTGCTTATATCTACTAAAAATGAATAATGCACATTTATTGAGAGAATTGACCCCATCTGGATCGTCAGCACTGAACACTTCTTCTCTCTCTCTCTTGCCATCTACGCTATGAAATGAAGCCAACATATTTTACAGAAATACATTTTCTACAATATAAATATCTTTCTCCATAACTAAATGCGAATTATGTCTGTGTGCCTGTCTTTCAACGTCAAACTTGTTTATGCGATATTAACAGACAAGAAGCTTTCATTTCATCCCCGGCAAACACTCTGCCTATCCGGCTAATATATGTAGTATAAATGATTCTGAAGATACCGGCACTTATACATATATAGACATCCGATTTTTATATAATTAAAGGATTAATCTCAGCCATTGAAACTACTGTACATTATTGATGGTAAACCTATACAAACCTCACGTTCAGCATTTAGTATTGTAAAATTATCAACGTTCTGAAAGTAAACCTTTCGTCAGCTCAAGATCAAAGAAACCAATGAATGAAATATGTTTAACCGTAAATTAAACTAAAAAGAGCATAAAATCAACAGAGTTAGGTAATCTGCTATGATGAATTGCAGTGGAATAAATAATTCATGTTTTAGAAAAATATCTTTCTAATAATGAGATCGGAAGCAGGAGCGGATTGAATACACCTTGATATATATAGGTGCAGACAAACAGGATAACTACTGATAAAAACTTCGGAAATCCTTTCTGTCGGAAGGTTCTAGCAAACTATATTCGAACTCCATTTCATGACTTATGGAGAAAAAAAGCAAGTTCCAAGATGTAGAAATTCTCCTGGTAAGACATCGACCCATTATAGTTCTCTCGGCCTCTCTTTCCTCTCATTCTCTCCTCAAGTCGGGGCCGTCCATTCTTCTCACTTCCAACATCTATACTCTATCTGGTCTTCACTCAAACACCTCGCTGGCGTGGGTGTCTCGGTAAACATCCAATGGATACGGGGGCTGTTGCCAAAACTGGTGCTTCCTCTGCCTCCCCAATCTCATTCTCTGCATCATCCTTCTTCATCCACCATTCTCTCCTTTCCTCCTGGCGGTCATCTCTCGCAACAAACTTCTCGACATCGACATCCAGATCCCCAAAACTTCTCCTGGTGAGCTTTTTCATCCCAGATCTACCTGTTGCAAACTTTCGCGCCTTAGCTGCAACGGGCACTCCACCCTCCTTGCCTCTTACCTCCAACGGATCAATCTGTCCGACTCCCCATTTTGACCTTCCTGCGGAGAAGGCCATCATGATCTTTCTCACCTTCTTCTCTCTTGTCCCTCATCTTCGGGCCTCCGCCTTGCTAACTTTGGTGAGTCGGTGAGCCTTCTTGACCTCTGGAGACGGACATGAGGTGTTGCTGTTGAAGGCCCTGCGTCACCCCACCCCCCATCATTTTCCGGAAGGGGTAGGTAACCCAACAACTACAACCATTTTTGTATACGTTGGCCTTCTCAAAACCACTACAGGGAATAGCTTAAAAATCAAGATTTATCCTTTCAGGTCAACACAGAGAAAATCTTAACTAAGAAAAATGTATGCTAACAGAACCTTCTATTGGCGTAAAGTAGTTGGTAGGTGGGCCGGGGGCGGACAAGGCATTGGGTTGGAAAAAATGCGCGTATGAGAAGAGAGGTAAGAAGATGAAAGTTTATAGAAATAATGGATGTATAATCTGGAATGTACGTAAAGATAAGCATGATGTACAAAGAATATCGTGAAATGGTAATTACTGCCCTATTCCACACTTAGCTTATTCATTAGTAATGATCAGGTTTTTTTAATTGTTTATTCTCACAATTAGGATGGCGTTCATTTCCGATACGTAAAGCTAACCGCTTTCATTACAATTGATAAAAGATAAATGATGACTCCAAAAATGGATTAGTGCTATCCCGCAGAAGCATTTCAAACCAGCAAGTATATTTAACGATGTCGGTCATCAAATCGCGCTGATGTCTTTTTTCGGGGGATTTAGTTCATCCGAAACAAAGGTGAAGAAAGTGGAACCGATGCGCTGGTCTCTATATGTCCACGCAATCATCCATCCGCACACTTCTACACAATTACCATTAAGGATTGACAAAGCCCCAACTGTGAGACAGTGCCAGCGTGTGCTATTATCTGCATTGTGCGAAGCTATAATAGTAGCTACACCGTGTATCCATTGAGTCGACGAGTCAAATTACCTGGGACAATATTTGTAAGAAAAATACAACTGTTCTGTATAATCAGAACATTGCAGAAAAAATCGACTTAGATTTATTAGTTAGCGCAAACCAACTGCTGCTCTGTCGTGTGATGCAAGCAATTGATTGTGGGCAAATATAATATATGTACGACGAACGCTAGCCCCACACGTTCTACTAAATAATCGTAGTCTCGCTCAGGAAGATCGAGCATAGTATATTTCAGACCCCATCTAGCCTGCTGTACCACATAGGGGAACGGAGCACCGTCACAGCGTTGCTCCCTTTGCTTCTAGTATAGTGTACTGTATATAATGAGCGTCTCTGTTATTTGATACACTCTTGAACGCTGGTGAGTCGAGGGGAACAATGCGTCACCTAATGAGGTAATGCGCCTCAAAGGGAATCTTGGGTGTCCGATCATTATCACCATCGATTTGCTGCTCAAATATATACTGCATTGTGCTCAAATAAATCATCACCGTATTTATGGCTAACTCCGGACAGTGCAAAAAGCTCTCTATTAGCTCACTCAACATTTGCCTTATTATTAGTTTTTTTGCACACATCGACATCAGAATATAAAGGTGCACTCCTTTTCTACATACATTTCGATATAATAATTAGTCAAAAGTGTACATTCTGTTCAGCATTGCAATACAGAGAATTAAGCAACTTCACATATGCCAGAATTGAGGATTATGTTTGTCTAACGATAATAAAATAACACTTAAAAAGTAACATTTTGTAGCAATTAAGGGTTTTAGAGTCAACTATCTTCCTGACGACTAAACACAACAATAATCATTTAAACCACGCAGTAAATTAAAATCAACCGAAATAACGACTAATTTTTCGTACCTTTTTTACGGAGGCGAATTGCCTATCTTTGCACCCAAGGCTACGTAATTGTCTTTGTATCTTATGCCCAAATAATATATTCTATTATATTGTATGCTCTTGAGATATACAGTTTTAACATGGTCATGAACTAACTTGGAGAGTGCCACTGTGCACAATTTTAAGCGGTTGAATTCACAACATTTTCGGGTCGATAATTTTACGTATCGTAACTATATTGTTAAAAACGTGTGGAGAACACAGACTTCTATATTATAATATATTATATAATATAGAAGAATATAGAAGTTAATATAGAAGTCTGTGGTGGAGAATCATGCAGTTGGTATATCTATACTGCAATCATGCTCAGAGTATTTACAGGTTGACTTGATCGGACACGCAAAGGACGAAGTGTTCCGACACGCCAGATTTTATGCGTATATACGCAGACAACAAACGTGGAGCACGGGTGTAGAAATGTTGTTTTATAATTTGCTTTTTTAAAACAACCTCATTTTAGTGCTTCAGCGTATGTTCTGAATATAGTATTTAAACTATAAAAAATAACATTTAAAATGCCACAATGGAAAATAATTCGATAAAAGCGCAAGCAACAACACAAACTCCATAATGTATAGTCTAAGTATATTCATAACCAGTATATTATTCCTTATATTCTCAATGTCAAATATAATATTTTCTTAAAAAAATAATTACAAGGTGTATTTTCAACCCTGACATTTTACCTACATAAACAACTAAAATTAGTATATATACGTATTCATAATTTTAACCATATATCCACCCAAATTATGGTCATGCAATTACAATAATTCACAGAACTATAGACCACTCAACCAATTTGGTTCTAAAGGATACCACCACGCGAGAACGTAAACCGACACCATGACATCTGCATGGAAATATCAGCGCTAATAACAAATTCACACAGCTTTGCTGGAAAAATGCAAGAAAAGATTTTAGACGATGGACCTGCGGAATATAGAGGCGCTGGCTATGTTCGACAAGATAGACTGTCACAGCTGAAGAACTCAACCTGCTACTATGAAATATTTTGCAAACACATTTGAGAAACCGGAATGATTTCTTATGAATTAAACTATACTCCTACAGGGAATTTACTGTACTTTATTCTTCATAATGTATTTGAAATTCAAACGCAGTGCTTTTTTAAATGTACTCCCATTTGGTTATTACACAGACAATTACCGAGTCAATATTGCAGATGAAATCTAAAACTATCAATTATATTTAATGTGATTCTTTCATACGCTACAATAATTGATACAGTTCTGCAAAACGATTTAGAAGACTCCGTATGGAAGTGTTGCCCAAAAAGCTTCGTTGTGGTAGTACGTTAAAATAGGATAAAAACAAAAATAGCACACTCTAAATAAAAATGTTTTAGGCCTCCGCTACACTACGGGCTCATATACGTAATTCCCTAAAATACATTACATCTTCCGCCACTATATTAGACGTTCATTTATGCGAAACACGTGACTATAGCGAGTGATCTCTTATATAGACATAGCCATATTTACATAACTATTCAGACTGATAATTCCTTCTATGTAGAGGATGTTCGCGATCTTCTCGCGGATCTTACAAGAAAACTCATCTTTATTATATAAAATAGTTATATTTCAAATATACATTAATTTCATAACGCAACCAAACTGATAGTCAAATTTATACACTGTTCAAAATGACCACCGGTACACCGAATGCACAAATTACAACGACGTATGATTATGAATGACAACTTCGAGGACTTCCAAGTTTCGCAGCAAAACAATAAGAGTTTCTGTCGCAGTTCTTCAAGTATCTTTGACTTTGGCATTGGAGCTTTTTTGTACAAGACATTTCGAATTTGGCTCCGGCATAAAAACATAATTTGATAAATCAGGCTCTTCGTGGGCCATTCCATTAGACCAGACCTCCCAATCCAACGATTTGGTAGATGGGCATTCAACGGTTGACGCATTAGTGGGGAATAGTTGACTGGAGCCCTGTCTTGTTGGTTAAAATTCTTTATATTCCTTTGATGAGTTAGGACTGGAATAACCTTTGGCTTTGTTAATAAGATGCCATTGTATCGTTCCAAATTTATTAGATGTCAGGAGATTCCATCAACTGGATAAAACATGGTTTAACACGAATGTGATGGACATGCAGATTTTCTTAGGCAAAAATGAATCTATCGTGCTTATTTACCGAGCCGTTTTAATCCAACGTTACAACTTTAAAATCAATTATCCAGGATAACTAATCAAAGTATATAAATTTAAAAAATTCAAACTTAAAATTACTTATTACAAGTAGGATTACCCGTATAGCGTTAGTTATCGCAGCATCTGCAGAATTCAAATTTATTGATTTAGCTTTAAATCAATCAGGCTACTGGAGAATTTAAATTTCTGTAGCTTATTGATTTTTTGCTGTGGGCCTCTCATTTAGAAATTTTTCATCTCGTGGCTATTTTT
>JAUYWV010112752.1:0-12378 GCA_032274565.1 Nematoplana nigrocapitula
CCCCGCCCCCCCCCCCCCCCCCGCCCCCCCCCCCCCCCCCGACACGCATGACTGATGATCCAGAGCGTAGCTATATCATACTACTACTGCACTCGCGCAAATCTTGACTTCACCTCTGAGATGTTTAGGAAAACTGTGAAGTGCAAATCGAAACTTTTGTTAACTAAATCCTTTCTCAGTATGAGTATTTGAATGATATGAAAATTACTTAACTACTATCGTTTAACAATTGCTCTCCCCTTTTTGTATTAAAATACGGTGAAAAATGTCCAATATTGTCTTTGAGAGTGTGCAATCTGCAGTTTATTTTTATGTGTATTTGCCCTATTTGGGATTTGGGTAGAAAGTCAATTGGAATGCCCATAGAGTAAATGTTATTACTACTGTATATGTCATTGTTTTTCAATCTATAAAGCGTATTCTTAGCCATGTAGCTACATGCGTAATGTCGTTAATTCAGTTTCCGTCAAATAGAGCATGTTCCTAATTTTCGTATGATACCAAATAGTGCCATATACGTATATTAAGTATTTTTCTGTAGATCAAATTGACTGCTCCTTGGATTTCAGATTACTGCAGCAGAATGATGAATATGCAAGGGGAAAGAAACGTCGTCATGCACTTACCGAGAACAAAGGAAGACAAATACAATCCGAAGAGGGTGGCGCCGGTGAAGAACTTGAAAATCATCATCAGGATTCCATTGCTGACGAAAGCTGTGGAAATGGAGACCACAGCGAGACACCCAGCACAGATCAGAAGTGTCAGTTTTCTCCCAATTCTGAAACGCAGAAAAGTGTGGAGCGATAAAATAAATCCTCTTTTAGGGGGGAAAAGAGTTCTAGCAAAACTGAGAAATGTAAATTTTATTCAACCTTCGGTATCGCTGATTGCGAACGAGGGGCAGAAGTTACAAAGTACTGTACTAATGAAAGTTGTTGTGGAAGTGAGAGAGAAAGCAAGGAATACGCCTTGGCTATATACAAGGATACCAACAAAACTTAATAAATCTTAATATGATCTTGTCATTAAGATTTTAGTAATTTTATTAAGTTATAACTACGTTTTAGGATCTTAGAAATAGATTTCCTAATTTCCGTTTTGTCGAGTGCCCTATGTTTGTGCAGTCTGATATGCTGTATTGCCATAAAACATATTTGAGCTTGGCATTATAGTTGACTTCGTCATTAATAAAATGCCTGTAGCTGAAAATCTCTAAATAGATAGAAGTCTACACCAAACTACCAAGGTACATACAAGTACCTGTCTGAAAGCCATCCACTGAAAAGAGAAGAGACCAAAAGCCCCGCGATGTAACCTTGAGTTACCAGGATCCTCCAGTATTCTTGGCCGCAAACAAAATTCATCTGAAAAAGTAGGGGCAGATACACACCATTGAAAACAGTATTTATTTTTGAAAAAGTGATTTTTTTCTGCGGGCAATTAGTAGTAAGAAGAAACAGTACACTGGCACATGCCCTATAAACCCGTCTGTTTGTCGATTGATTTCTCATAATTTTGAAAGCCAAAAGCAAAACCAGAAATGCAGAGTCATAATAACGCTGTCATTTTACTAAAGAAATAGCTTCAAAACATCATATTACAAGGGAATTCCCGATTACTGTGACAATATCGAGTTTAGTAGTAGTAGTAGTCGATCTCGCGTCTCCGTGACATTGACCTACTTCTGACGTGGCGCTCTCTGATTCGTGAATAAATAAACCCCTACTACTACAGTTAACCTGAAGTGAAATATTTCACGGTACACGAATGGGCAATATATCGGCTAGGATTTTGCCAAACATCATTAAGATTATGATGTATTTTTTATTATGAAAATTTCTATTCAATTTTAATGCATAAGAATGATTAGTTTTATGAAGTTATTTCGCTACAACTACAAGTTGTAAGTAGGAAGTTTTTAGGCCTGCTTCGCCACTACCGTATGCTGCGAATGATTCATAGGTGTGCAAGTTATATCAGGAGCACCTGCTTCTTACATCTGTTACAAAAGTGCCAGTGAGATCGGATTTGTCGTATACCCAACCGTACGGACAAGACTCCGTCGTCACATTGCTGTTTGCCTCCTCGACCACCCCACCGGTCCAAGAATGATTGTACATTCGACACTCCCCCATGTCTTCAACTGTGCCGTTTGGTATGAAGAAATTGATCAGCAGTTGATGACTCGAATTGACCACTTCAAAGGTGTCCGCGGGCCACACATTCGGCGGCAGACGACATCTGTAAGATGGATGGGTCATGTCAGAGGGCATTCCGTCTTTATCATCACGTATGCAAACTACAAATGTTCTAGATCAACGAGAAATTGTAGTAATTCAAGTCGCATCAGAAGATGACAGCATATGACATAAACTACTACATCAATAGCAAGTGAATACCGCAGCAAAGCATCACCTTATAATAAAATACTACTTAAATGCTTGGAAGTGAGTAATACAGGCGGATTGGACAGCGCTTTTTCGACCTTGTTAGGCCTCATCACCAATCCATACCTGGTTTCGACCTAATTAGGCCTCATCAGCAACGACTTGGGTAACGCCTTCACGTGGCGTCAGGCGTCGCTCCCCGATGGGAGTACGAAGTTTCCCGCATGACCGGACCTCCATAGACCTCGTATCTTCGAGAGCTCCGGCTTCTCTGACGGGGGTGCCGCCTGATCCCATCCCATCCCAACAGCATATTCATTATTAATGGTCGATCGGCAAGTTTAAATTTCTTCCCGGGCAACGCTGGGCATACCAACCAGCTATGAGCTAGCTATAGTACAGTCTATAAAGTACATATAATAAGCCTATTCATGTATGTGTGTATATGTTCTTATTTCCTCCTCGGATATTGGATATAGAAAATTGAAGCTCGGCATAAATAATATCCTAACTTTGAAGAGTGTCCTAAAGTGATTTATTATCCGCTGATGAACACATTCTAGTATGTGTGCTGTAGTAGCGTCATCTACTATACAGTATAATAGCAGTAGTTGTAGTCAAAGTTTTCAAAAAACATTTTCTACACGTAATTTAAGTTAAATTATTTTTGGAACGCAAAAAGGTTTGAATATAATCAAACTTCTTTGGTGGAAAGGGGTTCGATACGGTGTTCTCTCGCAGTCCGCATCTTCGATACTCGACTTCCTTCGGCGAGTGAAGTGGACCGAGGCCCTCGTAGATGACCCCGACATCGAAGACGGAGCATGAAGCTCGGTCTTGCTCCCGCAGGTACGACCCAGGGCAACCGGCGTGGCGTGAAGACGAAACGAAACGAGCAATAAACTGAATCAAGTCATGTGAATTTGAATCGCTGTTTTCCATATCAAAATTATGCCAATGCAATGTTTATTTGTTTTATATTCTTCTTTAAAGGTTATTAATTAAAAGTTTCAAGATCCCATTCATTCTGTTGAACAATAAGTAATTTAGCTCCATGGTTTTAAATATTAGCGTATTTAACCTTTATCTGGAATTGCGTAGCTCAACTTCATAAGAGTTCTGAAATGTAGTACTGTAGTTTGAAATGCGTATAATTACTTACATAATTAATGCTAAAGGTTATTGATTAATTTTTAAACTGATTCGACTACTGGCGAGAGAACAGTTAGAAAAAGTTAAGAAAAGTTAACTAATAATTAAAGGTACCTATTACTACTTGTAAATAGTAAGCAGTAGTACATTTCGATCTATCGAAACACACTTAAAACAATCAAACAGAAATATGAGCAATAAAGTCTAGTGTTATTTTAATAAATAACCATCCGTTTATTATGCTATTTGTTGGCTATTTATCTACCGACGAACAATTACATAATTACTGTATATATGGGACACAAAGATAGAGTGACATCAGTCAATAACAACACATATACATCGATAATCGATTTTTGCTGCTAATCTTCCACAGCTTCTTCGAGCAGAAATAAAGGGCTATTAGTACAGGCTATCACAGGGCAGCTTTGGGTGTCCATATGTTCCATGGGCATGCGCACGGAGTTGACCGACCTAAAGCCTACATCGGAGAAACAAATGATGACAAGTATTACATAATAACTCGTAGAAGCATATAAAACAGACATACGGAGGGGGATAGTGGCATAAGGTCAGTTATAGAACAGTCTTATTATGCGTCTCTGAGATATGTTCCACAGCTATGTAGCTAACGCATCATCTAGTGAGTAATAATCCACGCGACGACATCGATCGAGGGATGCATTCCTGTACACTATGTGTTGGGAAGGGTGTTACAGCAGATAGAATGGTTCGGTATTGAAGGTGAGTCTGGGAGATGAAGATTACACGGAAACATTCATTCTGCGGTAACTTAATGTATGTGACATTTTAAGCGTTGTAATAGAAATTAAAAAAAGATGTCAACTGCGTTTTATGAAAAACAAAAAATTAATAAAATTCGATCTGTATCTTCACGGTAAACAAATTCCGGCAAAAGATCTAAAACTTTACAAAAGTGAATAGGTAACAAATTAGTCCTCTAACCACACGCTATTTGGTACAGGGGGAGAATTATACAATGAACTGAAATTCAATATGGAATGTGTACGCTGTCACTCTTCGTCGTTATTATCTGCCATGGGGATCTCAGAGTGATCCGTTGTCAGACATGAACCCCCAGTGCCGAACATCAGATCGCCCAAGAGAGTCGCATTGGATACGTGCTGGGCTGAAGCGGTGGGAGCGGCGGGAGCGGGGCAGCCGAAGTCACCGCCCAAACCCAGCAAATCGTCCGTTTCGATCGGTCCGACTGAGTAGGCGTGCTGCGACTCACTGTTCTCTTCCGGCGACTCCTCCATGTTGACGTCCGCCTGTTGCTCATCCGCGCTCGAGTCGGCCGCCTCGTCTGCCACAGCCGGTTCGTCCAGGATGCTCTTGATGCCGCCGGGCTTGCGTTTGCCCAACTCGTATTGGATTTTCGCATAGTAGACATACTTGGCCAGATATTTGACGAATCTCTCCGGAGTGGAAGTGTGTTCGATGCTGATGGACCGCACCGTGCACCCGGACACGGTGCTACCCGGCATCGTGAACTCGATGTACAGATTGTGGTCCAAGTCAGACCACTCGGGGACCAAGTCGTGCGGTCCCAGGGTCAGATTGCATGTGAGCAGATGGGGTTTATAGACACCTGGGGGTACAGTAAGACATTTTATTTAGTCAAATATCACGAAATCTCCATTTTAAAATTTATTTTTTTGATATGTTTAATCTACCTTGGCCGAAGCACAGTGTAACTGTACATTTCTATCTATGGATAAAGAGATACTCTCGATAAAAATACGTCTTTGTTGGCAAGAAGTAACTTGCTTTGAAACAATGACGTTACAAAATTCCAAAGGAAGCACGTTATAAAAGTATGCATGGTACAAGCTCTATCAAACAAGATCTAGTAAAAGTACCCAACGAAGAGAAACCTCAGAATTTGAGAAGCAAATTCGTCAGAAAAACTGTCTGTCATTGCGTTGAGAACGTCCAGTTCAGCAACCAACTGCTTCATTTGGATTACCATAAATACTGACCCCTGCAAATACGTGGTTTGATATGGCTTGATAGGGAACAAAAAAATCACACAACTCTGATCTGGGGTGCTCGTTTAACCACTACATGATGGCCTGTACCTCTGTGCTAGAGCATTGTCATGATGAAGAAGCATGCGATGACGACGAACAGTTTAGTTTTTTTTAAATCGTAAAATATATTATAGCTCTGAAGTGATCATTTGTCAATTTCATGCTGTCTAAATTATTTCCTTATGTAGAAAAATTTAATCCTCGAATTCAAATTTTTAAATTCTGAAAGAACTATAATATGACATAGGCAATTACTTCTTTACGTAAGCATTGGTGTTCCAAAAAATAATATTTTAGCTATGAGCAAAAATTCTATTTCCAATCCGTTTTGCTATACCTAATCCACAAACGTATTGACACTTTTGGCAGTCAACACTACACTTTCTTTAAAATATCCATACAAAGTTCATCTACAGTATACTATCGCATATAGGAAAATCGAGAAAATTTAAATTCAGATTATGTATTTATACTACTACTATAGTAACATATAATGAGAACTTTTGATTTTTTTAGAAATGACATGTACAACAAGAACAGGCAATAACCCCGAAGCCCGTCTGCTGGTGAATATCTCGTCGAAAATACTATTTCTAAAAAAGAAATTCTTTAAACATCACATACGAAGTGAAAAAATTACGAAATACTGAAGGGAAAACTGAAGAAAAGAAAGTGAGAGGAAGAACAAGACGAGCCTGTATGAATGACCTGAAGATTGGAGTGGGGCAGACATGAGAAAATTAGTGAGAGAATGTGAAGTCATAGACAGTTGGAAGAGGAAGACATTCCTATGGTTGAACCACTGCCTACCTAAGCTCAGGTGGAATCGATGATGATGGTAACTTCTAAAAATATTTCCGGAAGGCTGTCTTTTATAGCTTTCTACAACCATTTGAAATGTGTAAGACCACATGAGCATTGCTCGGCGGCATCTGGGATGGCATTATATTGATCCATTTTCTCAATCAGTTTGGTCGTTGCCACCATATATAGATATGTGTCATACATCTACTCCATCTGTGCCTATCTCTTTAGAACACATGGGGTTGTTGGTCGTTTGGGTAAACTGTAGGTGTGAATTGGGTTGTATTGCTACTGCTCTGCGTCTTACCCTGCACCTTCGGTTGTTTTCTACAGTACATCTATGAATTTGTAAACGAATTTATCTATTTTTGTTTTATTCGAATGCAGAGATTCATATAGGGTTTGTAACTTTCCAGAACTGTAAATCGCATATTTTCAAACTTACAGTATACTATAAAAAGGTAATATTAGAATGGACCTATTGTACTGATATGTGTATACTTTAAAATAAACCTTCAATATTTTTGCAATTTTTAGACTGACATTGTTTTTGTCAATTTGATCATTAACGCGAAACATTCGTGTCTTGCAGACCCTGGAAAAACCCCAAGTAAACGGTCAATGTGTAAATCTCTCAGTAAAATCATACAGTCGTTTACGTAGCAATGTTATATGTACTAGTTGGCATAAAACAATTACATAATGAATTGCAATTCACCTACTAGCTAGTGAAATTTATACGTTTCAGGTTCTATTCGTGATAGAGATGGTTTCGCTAAGTACTGCATTATGATGAAGAATGTTTTCGCGTATCTAAATGTTGCATTTTCATAGGTTAAAACATAAATAATAATTGCTCTTACCTTCATTTTTCTCGGGAAGCCGTGGAATACGCCACACAATGGCTTTGTAGAGATGCTCGTATTTGGCAACTCCGGCGTCGGCAGCCAGGATACTGGGAGGGAGAAAACTTTGAGCCAACTGGGTGATCCGTTCCAAGCCTTTGATTTTGCCCGGTTTGCGCAGTGTCGAATGGACAGAACTGTACTTATTGCTCCGTTTTTCTACCCGGAAATGATAAATCCATTCCTCTGGTATGGGAATGCGGATTTCAATGTCTTCGCAAGCAACCGATCCGTGGCGTTTACTGGAGCTGAAATAGCCCGGAATGAGGAGATCGCACCGGATGGAAATTCTCTGGTTGTCGATTTTGAATTTGCAGTTGCATATCAGAGGCAACTCGCGGTTCTCCCGAAGGGAGACCCGGAACCGCATCAACTCGAATTTGCAACCATCCAGTGGATAAAATTTGATCATGTGATCCTTGTCGTATTCGTCCATATTGATGCACCAATGAAATTCGGGGTTGTAGATGTTAATCCAGTCATCGTGCATAATCGGTATGATATCCTTCCGATGGACAACCTCTTTGCCGAAGCGCCACTTATCGTTGATGCCCAGTACGATGTATGGCTTTCCAGTGACAAAGGCGGCGCAGAAAACCCGTGACCGAGCCTTATGGTGAAGGAGAGTTGCACTTTCGTCCAGAGTGGCCTCATATTCATCCTGAACATAGCAACACACTTCCTCCTTCGTATATTCCAGTGTGGTGTCCTGGTGTGATTTGATCTTCATCAGCGAGTCTTCGATCGCGGACATGAGACTTCGAACCAATCGTTGATCAAATGAGCCAAATTTCAAAATTTCCGTTCGCATAGGCATATGGTCGAGCACCACGTTTGTCTTTGGCTTGTGTGAAACGAGATTTTGAAGAGTTTTCAAGGAGAACTTCTCCGTTCGCATACCAACCATCTCTTTGTATTGGATGTGATTCACTTTGAAAATGTGCAATTTTCCATATTTGTCATAGTGTTGGAGTTTATCCCTTGATAACTGCATGAACGGTTCCAAACGAACCACTCGAGTTGGTTGTGAGTCGCCTTGATTTTCGTACAACTTGATCGCTGGCCGATCTTTCTCCGTTTCCAGCCGAATATAAACTTGCTTCCACCATCTATCTGTAGTGAATTTGCTCATCTGTGATACCTTCTTCTTTTCCGGCCCTCTAAGCATCAGATTCCATTCGGCATTTTCATTAACTGGACAGAAAGGCTCAAACGGTTCGACTTCCGGGGAGGGAGAGCGATTAAGGGTAGTGGCTGTTGTAGCGGCTGATTCGCTCCAATCGACATCGAAAGCCGCATCGAAGTCAACAGCTTTCGGCTTTTCACCCCACTCGTCAGGTTGATCTTGGAAGACGGGGAGAATGTCGTCAATCTCTTTCTCATCGACCCGCTGCTCCGCAAAGGGATTGAAACGGGGAACATCCACAACTGGTGGGGCAGGAATAAACGGTACGGGTCCGCTCTCCTTTGGCTTGTCGAGAATATTGGTCTTGGACTTGATTTTGATTTTGAATGGCACCATTTCATCTTCGGAAGACTCATTGTCGCTGTCCGGATATATGGTCTTCAACGGGTCAAATGTTTTCCCATCCTTCTTCTCCACATCAACGACAATATCCGTCGCCACGGCTTTTATTATCGTAATAGTCGGTTCTTCTTTGGCGGCCTCCTCTTCATATGCGGTTTCCGCCTGGCTCGAACCTCGACGAAAGGGATTGTTCCCGGACAAGGTGTCTTGGCGCTGCGGCTTTGGCCTTGGTCTAGGAGTTATCTCAATTCCAATGGAAGATTTTCTCTTGGACTCGAGAAAGAGAGCGGTTGACGCCTTGGACACCGTAAAGGTATCTGCATTGAAGGGATTGGTGTCGGAGAATGGCGCAGCACTATCGTCAAAGATGTCGTTCTTCCCAAAAGCATCTTGAACGTTCGACTCTTCTACTTTCATTCTTTTTGTTATGAAATCGTCAGTATCATTAAATAAGGATGCATCGTTATCAAAATCAAAGTCTCCAGCAAATGTCGACTGTTGCGGTGGTTGTTCAAGTGAATTGAAATTGTCAGATGATTCCACAACTTTTGCATCTTCTGTCGCAAACTTAACGCTAACATCAGTTGAAAAGCAATCAAAATCCATGGCAACGTTTTCTCCAGCATGCTCGTTCACTGTTTCAGACTTCTCAGTATGTTTTATATCTTCGTCATTGAATTCGTGTTTTTGCTCTATATTGATATGTTCTGTCTTCTCTTCAGTCTTTTGAATTCCCAGAAAACTATCTATATCATCTTCCAATGGTGCCACAGCATCAGACTGAGTTTCTTCCATTGAAAATATAAAAGAATTGTCCACTTGTTCGAAAGTGTTGTCTACCACAGTTCCATTCGAGCTGAGTCGATTAGAAATGTCGTTAAAGGCATCTGCCTCGGAAGATAAACCCAGCAGATCTTCTACAGGTTCCCCATCTTGAGCCTTTTTCGGAGTTGAAAAATCGACAATTTCTTCCTCAAATTCAAATGTAGCCCAGTTTTTTTCAACTACCGGTTTCTCCGCTTCTTTGGAGGGCAGAGGTGGCAAAACTGGTTCGGTCGGTTCCGGTGGTAGACTGGCTTTCAGTGATTGGATTTTGTTCTGAGAAGTTGATAGGTTCAAATCGATTCGTTCTTGCAAAGCTTTGAAATTTTTCCAAGCCTCCGAATTCTCATCTACTGGATCCTCGTCGGAATCAGCAGCGTTGATGATACGGTCGAATTGTTCTTCCTCTTTTCTACGACGTCGTTTCTTTTTACTCTCTCCTTTCAATACATTCAAAATAGCCTTCTTTGGGTTTGGAACGAGTGGTTTCTTTTCAAAGTGTGTTTTAAATGGGAACAAAGTATCTTGAGGTTTGGGATCCTTCCCTGTAAAACAAAGAAAATGGCAGTTGCAATGATATATGAACATAAGATCTACGCTACTAACTAACTAAATAAATAAAGTTGACGCTTTAAAATATCAGAAAAGGGCAATTCTTATGTCGATTATTATTTTTACGTGGAATGCCGCCCTCTGTTTGATTGAACAGAAGCCATTTGCTAGATTAAAGTATAGTGCGTCCATAAAAGCCAAGCCTCAACGTGGATTCTGTCAAATTAGCTGAATTATTTGTACAATATAATGTTTCCCTAAACAAGGGTCCAAAAATGCTCTTCGTAACATTTTATAGAATTATGTATACTGTCGGGCCAACAAAATCGAGCGAAAACAGATTAAACTGGCATGCAGTTTAACTTCTACAACAGTTTCGGTAATCAAAATATATTATTACTGATAGAATTATAGTGTAAAAAACAAATTTTAACGAATTAGTCATACAAAATGTTGTAATCGGCCAATGTCATGTTATATATTGTACAGATATATGTATGAACGGGTTTATTTACCCTTAAAAGATGTCTTACTTACTGGTCAAATGAAAAATTCGTTTAATTTATGGGACTTTGGTGGAACCTGGATAAATTGATCAAGAATTATCATAACATTGAAAGCTTAATATAATTTATTAGTTAATATCCAAAAGTTTAAATGCCAATCCATCTGTGGCAAGCAGTGAATGATGTAAATTAATTTCCTTATGCAAAAATGTTGTATAGATTATGTACCTTATTCCTTGTTTAAATTAAAAGAGATATTATAAAATTTTAGGGGATTTTTCTCCGTTAAAGTCGCAATTAATTATTGACTTTTAATGATGGTGATAACACTCACTTCATTCAAACTGAAAATCAAATGGAAATATGGCAAAATATTCTGTATACAGATCAAAGCAATATAAAAACGTATTTCCCGCCCGTACTCTAAAACAACCGTTTTGTTGAAGTTGCCATGATTATGTTATACAGCTATACGAACATTTAAAGTCGAAAACATATTTTAATTAGATTTTGGGAAAATAAAATAATTTCATCAACCTACTTAAAACTACAAATGGCATAACGCCCAATATTCAAATGAATAGTGCAAGATAACTTTATATGAGATATCATTCAAATTAGCGTGAGGTAGGGCTGAATAAAATTAAATGATAGTTAATTATTGGGACTGTTTTCGTTTGTTTCATAAAATCATTAAATTAGCAAGAATTCAAACGCTGTATACAACATAACTGAATTAGTCAGAAAGTTCTATATATCATACATCACATCGATTACATTAAATATTAATTTTCAGGTCAATAAAACACACCCCATTTAAACATTTTATTTCGTTGAATTATGTCGTCATTACTTAACCTTTTCCTGCACAAATCTTTAAATAGTTTTATTATTTGCATAGGCCTACCACTGATTATAATAATTATCGGCATTGTTGTTATTTTTAATTAAAAATATACCATTGTAATGTATTGATTGGTTTTGCAGATGCATTTTTAGTTAGTAGCAGCATTATTCTTTATTTGATTAAAGGTCTTAAACTCCTCCATATTATCGGATTGTCTTTATACGCCATGTCTTAGAATAATTATGCTCATTGGTGTTTTATTTTAAGAATATTTATTTCGATATTACTGTATAAATAATTTAATATTTTGCAAATGTACACATTTGGTAAATTTTAAAGGAGTTATTGTTAAAAAAGTAAATATTTAAATTTTGTGGTTTTAATAGCTTAATAAACTATACAGAGAAATCTAACTCGAAATAATCTGGAATGCAATAATTTAGTGCACATCCCTGTCAATGATATACATTTGTGTTGACTTTACTTGACAGATGGTTAGTTAGGGAGGTGAACATTCGTATGTATATTTGTACAATTGAAGGTATACTGTACATGCTCTTTACCAATAACTGATTAGAAATATTTTGCAATTTTAAAATAATGCCTTTTTCAATATAATAGAAATTATATACTGTATATTCTTATTAATTTTATAAATAATTCTTAAATAAAAGAGCTTCAAACATTTATTTCAATAACAACCAGACTTGGGCATTTACAAAGTATTGTGCATGGGATATAGTTCTAAGATTCTACTATGTTGATGATGGATGTACATGGTCTATTTTAGCCAAATCACGTGTTGTATTATAGGAGAA
>JAUYWV010112763.1:0-12378 GCA_032274565.1 Nematoplana nigrocapitula
AGCCTAAAGCGGAATCAACCATCAAAATGCGGAGTAATTCCGCAAAATCCGTAATAGTAGGCAGTTTTGTGTACAGGAGGTCCGGAACTTTATCCAAGCGATAAAGGATTCCAGTGACCAAAACTTTATCCCCATAATACAGGATTCCGGTGACTGGAACTTTATTCCCATGATACAGGATTCTGGTGACCGGAACTTTTCACCACTAAACAGGATTTCAGTGACCGAAACTGTATCCACTGTGGCACTACCTATAATTTGATTTATATATGAATTAAAAATGTCTCAATTTTTGTTTAATAATAATAAAAGCCAAGGCTTCGCTGTACTTGATCTGTTGTCTGCATAATATAGTATTACTGAAATTCATGGAACTAAGTCTAAACTAGTTATATGGCATAGTAACAATAGCCTTGAATTAATATATATCATTATCCCTAAATTAAAATAAGTTATATTTACTTACTAAATAGCATTAGTATAGTAATATAATTCAGCAACTAATAATACCAATCCAAGGTACAACGTACATAGTAAGAATTCTGTATGCCAGAGTTATTTTGAAGGCAAGTCCTGAGTACGGCAGTATGCCATGCACCAAAGTTAATATTATACCAAAATTTGAGATTCCACAAAATTTGCGTCATGCCCATTGGCATTGGGCTTGGCCATACTTATTTAACATAGTCATAACTAAGCATAGGCCATATCAAAAATGAAATTTCACACTGTACACCAAAAATTACACAAAAATGGCCGAGATTCCATACCTAGAGATATTCTTGTTGGCTACTTCGTACTTGCCACTTGGCTACATGAAAATGAAATGCACCTTGGGCTTGGCTTGGTCTTGGATGCCAATGCCAATGCCAATGGGTAATGGCAATGCTCAAATAATGACTATTAAAAATAATATCAATTGTAATTGCAGGTGATTTTGACAAATATTCCCAAAATGTCGCTTATGAATATTCATAACAACACTTGCACGTGTAGTTGCAATGGTTCACTGTCAGTGTCACTGACTAAAAAGTATTTTAATTTAAAAATTTGAAGACAGGTATAAAATTACAAAATGTACAATTCATTACGTTATTCAATGTACATTGTGTTTTGTCTTACATCCAATGCAGGTTGTCAATAACTGATATAGTGACAAACAAATCGCGGCAATTACAAATTATTATTATCAATAACTTAAATTTTCTCTTCAAAATGGCTGTCACCTACAAGTTTCATTTTTAAGTAATTTAAAACAAACATTAAATAGTATATTATACCGTGTTTTGTAGATGATATACAATACCTTCTTCAAAGTAATTAATAACGTACAACTGAGATTTTTGGATGCGTCTGTAGATATGTATGTACGTAAGGATGTATTTATGTCCGTCACCCTTACAGTGGGTGTCACTTTTCTCCAAATCAGTGTAACATAATGGACTGTTCAAGTATTACGCCACGCAATTTTTCACTATTCGGAACACCCCCCCCCCCGCACACACACACACATACCCCACCCCACCTAACGCACCGTAACGCTGTAAGAGACACCTACTGCGTTACGTAACGTAACCACTAACACCACCCCGCACATGAGAGGCTTTTTCTGGATTCAACATATATAACTTTTGTGTTTCGTGTTCAATAGTACTTGTTCTATTGTTAGAGCACTCCAGTGGAGGAGTGCCATTCATGTGATTGTCATATCGGTTACAGCGTTCTACTCACAGATAGTATACAGACAGATTGTCCACTCACGTCGCCTGCATGTAAGAGTTTACGCAGCATGAAAGGATCGATAGACACACTACTAACACTCTACCTCCGTTCTGCTGTTAGTTCTTGCTCATTGTTTATGACCTTGAAAGACCAATCCACATATCTATATGCTATCTGTGGACCAATCAGATGGAGGAATAGTACCAGGACAGGATATAGAGGTCGCATTAGCTGTGAGGCGTGCTGCTGTAAAATTACTTACCGTTCGCCGAGTAGACAGTCCAAAAATCAATTAAATTTGCATGCGGTGGCAGGATGAGCTAAACCATAGAGGAGAGTTGAGGGCCTATGTACACATTGGCACTCCCTCTACTGGATACCTATAGTATCATCGCAGATCGTGTTCTATTGATGGGGGGAGGTAGCTGGGTGAGCTATCTATACAGTAAATATTAAATATTGAGCGTATTAAGAAAGGTCGCAATCATTATAATAAAAAAGTGTAGTGCACATTACATAAACACTTAACAGTGAACTTACAGTACATGGTCAATCTTAAACTTATTAGAGTTTGTTAAAAATCACAGCCCTTGACAGCATCTGTCCCTCTCACCAAATACTGTATTCTTTACATAATTTCTTCATGCGAATATCCAAATATACACTTCTCACAAGTCGAATGGCATGGAGACGGTGATTTTCAATTACGATTCTGTTCAAAGGGAAATTTCCAGTATGTCGTGAAAAAGAGAGTCCGAGTCCTGGAGAAGCTCAGATTGAAGAGATGCTCGAATAACTCGCAAAGGGCACGGTTTGCGATTTAGCACCTCCATCCTCTGAAGAACAAGGATAACACTTTCACTAGAATATAGAAGGTCCTGTTCTCTCCCTTTGAAAAGGTTCTTCTTTTGCACTAAGGGTGTAGACAGAGTGCAGTCCAGGTCCGAAGAATGCAGGAGGAGCGATTTACAGCATTCGACGCAGTATATTTTCTTAACCAATCTACAAATAATGCACTGTTTGGGATTGACACAGTGACCAGAGTCAAGCTGAGATGGATATCTGACTGCTGAGTTTCTAAGACGTCTTTAAATAATGAGGTCGATAAACAATGTAAGGAAAGAAGCGCCGTTGATCTTGCTTCGTCGTGTTAGCACGCGATGAATACAAAATATCTGGACCGGCGTTAACCGGAAGGCAAAGCGAAACTGGCGGGTGTCGGGTTCGAATTCAACCCATTGCGCAAACGAATCACGTTGAAAAAATGTTAGCAATAAAATTTTCTGAAAGTTTGTAAGTTAAAATAAAATCGAAATCCGACGTAATCAACAAACTGTCGGCGAGCTTAATCAAAGAGTTTATATTTGCGCAAAAACCGAGAAAACCAGTTTTCTTTCTTACCAGACAGACATCGTTTCTATCGTAGAAAGAATGACTTTGGATTTATTTAAATAATCCAACCAAAAAAGCGCCTTATTTGATTGCTTAATTGGGACACAAAAACCATACGACCGAAGACGCTTAGAGCTAAATATATCGAATAAATTCATGAGCGCCGCGAGCGGACGGTCGAGGGGGTCAAGCGATATAATGAATGTTTCATTTTTAGTAAAGAAAAATATGTACATATAATTGTTTTCTTTTATATATATATATATATATATATATTTTTATCTAAAGAAAGCACTTTTGAAATGAATTTTTTATAAAATTAGTGTTGTTATTACTCGACTATATTCTATTGATTAAAAATTCAAAAAATATTTTCCGTCATTTTTATTTTGTTTTTTACAACTTTTATTACTGGGAGTAAGTGAGTAGTAGAAAAATGAAATATTTATGTTTCCAACCGGAAAGGTGAGTGGACAATCTGTCTGTATACTATCTGTGGTTCTAGTGGAGGAGTGCCATTCATTACTTAATGGTGTTCTAACAGCGTTACGTGACATATGTCTGAACACCCCCACCCCCCATAACGCACCGTAACGCCTCAACAAACACCCCCTCAGCGTTACGTAATACTTGAACAACTCCTATTAAACCAATTATTTAAACAAGCAATATGAGACTAAATAAAACAATTGGGACAGTTAATTAATTCGTTAATAAGAAAGAAAGATGCGCCGTTATTGGCAAATGTCTAGAGGGTGTTTTTTTAGTCTTAATCAATAAAGCTTTGGACAATGTATGTGGATCACTAAAGTAATGCAAAACATTTGATAGTCTATCAAAATGTTTGTGATCCCGATAAAAGGGATATTGTATCTGAAACCGGTTATAAAATTTTGAAATTTTAAATGTTTAAGTTCGGCTTGATTCTCTTTTTATCTTAGAATACTGTAGGATGATGTTTTTCCAAAATTTTAATAACTTGAGAACAATACTGTTTCGTGCAGACACAATAAGAAAATATTGTAATTTCGTTATAATATCAAAAGAATGACCAATCGAATTTTATGTTACAAATTGTGATGGCGGATAATGGTGCGTTTGTACTATATTTTACCACAAATCTTTATAAACAATTATACTGTAACTGTCAAATATTGGACACACAGAAGTGTAGAGTTCTGATCGAGTGATAAGGCCATTCTACAAAGAGTCGTTGTCATTGACATTTTATTTGTACTCTATTTACTCTGTAGCAAATGCAGACCTCATAGTGGAAACGTTTCGCTATTTTCAACAATTTGACTTATTAACTCTATAATATATTCAGACGATTGATTCGTATACAAATTAGATGAAAATATTTTCCAGTGTTACCTATCTCTCATCGCGCAGATGAATTATGTCAAAATTTTCTCGGACTGGAGTCACAGCAGGTACACTAAATAACACCTATTTATTTTGACAGTTTTTTTTATCATTTTATGTGCTCCAAAGATTTCTTTAAAAGCAAGTTTCCAAAATTTTCCCTTTCAATCAATTCTGCTACTACTTTATCACTGCGTTTCATTAAAAGACGAACTCAGTAGGCGGATTGGAGTATAAGTATGAAATAAGACTTAATGTTCAACATCTTTTCAAAAGGGGACGTGTGGTGGCGGCATAGTTAACAAAGTTGAATTCTATATACAGATCGACACAAATTCCAATCCCGGCTTTAACATTTATTTCGAAACTGAAACAATTACACTTTAACCAAATCTGTGACCTAGTATTCATTCCGACTAATATAAAATTTAAAACACCTTATTGAAACCTAAAATTCATACCAAATGAATAACTCTGAGAAAATCAAAACACAATATTCGACCAGAAAGACTTCAACAAAACCATCAACCCCGCGTTTTGTTCACTATCTTGCTAAACTGCATGAAAAATGCAGTCTCGATTTTTATATATTTCCAAAACAAAGGAACCCCCAAGACAACCGAATGCTTAACAAAATCTTATATATATATATATATATATTTGTCAAGTTGTCTCTGTGTGAGTGTGTGTATGTATGTATATTCCGGGTGGGCGGCCTGACCGTTGGTGCCAGTGACCCTAAATTTTGCATGAGTGACCCCCTCAACCGGGTAACATAGGGGGGTGAGGTCGGCCTCCGAGGTTGGGGTCGAGGTCAAGATGGCTATAAACGGTGTGAAATGGCCGTTTCGGGCAAAAAGAAGCCGGACTGCATGTTGGGGCCAGTGACCCGAAACTTTGCATTGGTGACCCCCTCAACCTTGCGGGTAACATAGGGGGCGAGGTCAGCCTCCGATGTCGGGGTTGGGGTCAAGGGGTCGGGATCAAGGTCAAGGGGTCGGGATCAAGGTCAAGGGGTCGGGATCAAGGTCAAGGTGGCTAAAAACGGTGTGAAATGGCCGTTTCGGGCAAAAAGAAGCCGGACTGTTGGTGCCAGCGACCCGAAACTTTGCATGGGTGACCCCATCAACCTTGCGGGTAACATAGGGGGCGAGGTCAGCCTCCGATGTCGGGGTTGAGGTCAAGGAGGCTAAAAACGGTGTGAAATGACCGTTTTTATGGGGCATAGTTTGTTTGTTCCGGGTGGGCGGCCGGACCGCTGGTGCCAGCGACCCGAAACTTTGCATGGGTGAACCCCTAAACCCTGCGGGTAACATAGGGTGGGCAAGGTTGACCTCCGATGTCGGGGTCGAGGTCAAGGGGTCGGGATCAAGGTCAAGGTGGCTAAAAACGGTGTGAAATGGCCGTTTCGGGCAGAAAGCCTCTCACAGAAAAATTCATAAAACGAAAGACTAGGGCAGGGTTAGGGTTCGGCTTAGGCATGTGCCCTATTCTATTGCCCAGCAACGCGGGTACCCACTGCTAGTAAAGTATATTTCTAACATACACTCTACTTATTATATTTTGCTAACAGATATGCCAGCAAAAATGTAAACGTTATTCACCTTGTAGGAAAATTTTCTAAAACTTTGTAAAAGTCTTCTCCAGAAACCGACCAAGCAAAAGTGTGCAAGCCTCCCTAAATGAAACAAAATCCCACTAAAAATTGCACAAAATTGCCCAATTATTGCTTCAATCTTCGCCATTAAAAGTGTGTCAGAGGTACTTGTCAGAGAGACCGTTGTAGAAAGATTTGTAAAAAAGATCATACAGTATATCACCTTCATTGCTTTTGCACTGTGAAGAAGCATGATGGATGGTCATAATTTAGCAAGAAAGTGATGGAAGGAGCTGACTAGGATAAATGTGAGAATTTAGATCAAAGCAAAGGCGAAATTACAGTGTTTTACTCTAAATCTTTGTACGTGTATTAAAATTTCAGCGATGTTTGTCTATCAACAACAGCAATTGCAAAGTAGGTAGTGAATTAGGATAATAAAATAAAATTGCGAAATGCATAAAAAGGAAAAAGGTTAAAATTAGACTTCTAAAACTTCCAAGGCTTCGTAATTGCAGGCTTTTGAAAAAATCGCAAACCTGAAATCTTTACAATTCGACAGGCAGGCTGCGTGCGACTGTAGGATGAAGAACAATATGTAACGATGTTTTGATCTTTCTGCCTTGTAGGATACCTATATACCGGTTGGAATGTGCTCCTTGAGCGTTCGGAGAGCGATCTAGTATAGTGCGACCGAGATTTGTATTAATAAATTACGAATGTTGGTGTCGTTGGGATGTTATCCTTGCCGCCATAGGGGAGGAAATGAAGTGAGATTTCGAGGAGAAAACCACTTCCACAACCGGTGCCGAGCGGCTGACTGCTGCTCTAATTTTCTGTTTGGCCTTATTAATTGTAGTGTCATTAATAAAGGGCTGCTCAACTAAAACTTTCCTCTTTTAAGAGCCTTCAAATTGTGTAGGTGGAAATTTCCTTCTCGTGTCGTCAGGGGTGGCGGAAGCAATTTAAAAGTGTGCACTGGGTGCAACCGGTATAAAACATAAAATATACTCGGAATGTGATACCATGGAGAGCTTCCAAATCTTAATTGTCTCTCTGTTGGTGTGTTGCCTATCTCCTCTTAGGGTGACAACCCACTTACCGGAAACCCACTAACCGGAAAGTCATTTATTCGAAAATTATGGTGATTGATACCCCGTGAGGTGATCATATAGCCGTCCCCAGATCGCACCAATGAAGGGGGCCTATTGACAGAGAGGCGCCATTTTTTACTTTTATTATATTTATACATTTATTTACAATATTGCGTTTGGTGGTAGATCTGCCCCGTTGAATAAAAAGGTACGTCTTTCACGCACAGAAGAAGCAGATCTTTTAAAGATTCTTGGCCTAGTGTGACAGGCTTAAAATCAATATCATACATGCAAGGACAAAAAGTTCTTGATTAATGTACATAAACAGTGAACAGAATACATATTGCTAAGTTGTGTAACAACATTTAGGTTGTGGCCTGTTGTCCGTCCATCTGTTATTTTTTATATTTCTTTATATTAATATAGTGGCTGTGAAGGCTGAGGATGACCCTGAACAGGATCGTCTTGTTGTTGAACCTCCACGACAATTTGATATCGACCAAATAAACGGAGACTTTTTAATCAAGCTGGGCATTTTTTAAAGTAAAAGCACGACTTGTAGTAAGTTAAGGAGGTATAAGCAAAAAAGATAAATGTTTTGCCATTCCGCTGATTCAAATAACCGGGCGGGCTGGTATTTCTCTGTGAACCAAAGTTTAGATCACGAATAACCTGGAAGTGTACTGAAACGTACAACAAGGTGTGACAAGAATAGAAGCTTCTTTAAACGGGGAACAAGGGGTGCCACAATGGGAAATGTCAGTCAGTCTGTATGTCTTTATGTATGTCACTATTTATGTTAATTGTTTTTTATTTGAAGCATGGTATATATACACACATAATTAAAGGAAGCAGGCAGGCATTCAAGCATCCTTCCATCTCTATAAGAGGTATCGGAAGGTACGTGTGTGTATTTTGTCTCGCATATTATGCAATATTTTGAAAATGAATTTCCATGGCTATTTGGGGGATTGTTTGGAGTTTAAACGTATTATCATAGTTTGGTAAGCAGGCAGGCATTATAAAGTATATATCCTCGATTCTCTATCGCAGAGAGTCTGGTCTGTTCTTGTTTGTCTGAAGTAACATTTTCAATACAATTGCTAAATGGTATTTTTGTACTATATTGATAAGCCATTGTGCTCTTAGATTTGTTAGTAAGAATATGCAGCGAACTCTATGTTGTAGAACACATTTGTTTGAGAATAGGTAGGTAAATAACATCTTCTATTTATGCAAGACAATGAATGTACTGTATATCTAAATAGATTAAAAATCTACTGTGTACATGAAATCGCGCGAACTTTGTGATGACGATGGCAACCAGTTGTGTCTGTGCAGAATAACTTACAGTAACTATTTTCATAGTAGAACCATTGCACTAATTGCTTTAGTAACTAATATTATATCCTGTTCGTTTCAGGCGAACAGTGATACCAAATTTAAAACACCGCTGTTCGAACACGTGGCTTACTACCTGGTGTTCTTGCGGGAAGCATTCCGGTCGATCTCTTTGTCCCAATTGTTGTACACGGTCGCCGTCGGTAGGCTTCTCTGGTGTAGTTTTCCATCGCTTGGAGGAACGACCTGTTGCCATACAGTCCGTATCGGTGGTAGAGGTCTTGCCTGCACTGTCTCAGATTGCTAATTGTTTTGATGTAACGAAAAAAGTGAACCCAGTTTGTCGAATAATGTCGTTTGTTCCTGTGCCGTTCCGCTCGGAGTTCCTCGATTCGATCCCGAATCAGATTCCAACGGTAGAGGGCCAGTTGTTTCCTCGCCTCCGGATCATTGATCCGTAGATTGCGAATTCCCTCAACGCACCCGTCTAGTTCGTTGTCGCGCGAAGGTCCAGTCTGGGATGATTGCTGCTCATCGGAAAGCTCCCGAATAACTCTCATATGCTGTCGACTTGCACTGCCACGCAGCATGGGATCTTTCGGAACCACAATTGACTTTATTTCACCACAAATCTGCTTCTGACGGACATCTTTGAAAAAATTGTCCCACGAAGACCAGGACACGACACCACTGGAGCCGCTTTCGGAAGGTTCGAAGACATTATTCTTGGCACGCCGATGACCGAATTCGGGTTGGTAATAATAATAGTTGGTTGGTGTGGTCGGAGGAGCCCCCAAGATGTCTTCCCGTCTTGTCCCGGTTGCCGGACGATTGTGAATTGGTTGCGAAAGTCGTCTGCCCGGAATGTCAAAAGTGTTGAAAGCGGAACTGCACCGTTTGAATAGAAATCTGTTTGCCACAGCAACAGTCTCGACTGAATTCCTATTATTAGCGTCTTCAATTGTTTTTTCATTTCTGTCGTATTTGCCCACATCCAACATTTTCACTGTCCCCGTGGAATTATACAAACTAAACTATACGCTCGAAACTATTCAACCACAACTATACTCCCAAAGGGTTTTTGTGCGTGTATGAACAGATGAAATACTTTGTATGCGCTCAACTTATACAGAGAGCATCAACCAGCAGTCTTATTGATTTTCTATTTGTGACTATACTGTACATACAACAATTGCTTCTTTCAATGTAAGAGGAAATCTTGCGTGCCACGGAAACTGATTTGTACTATAGATTGATCCCCTGATGATGTCAGTATAGGAAGACTGATGAATATGTAGTTATGACAACTCAGGCGTACAAACGCCACTGAAGAGAATTATTTTTCATTTAGTTGGTGAAGGGAGCATATATAATATACAGTATATAGTGGAAAGTTTAAGAAACGCTTTGCAAAATTATTATATAATACAGTAAGGAAAACAATAACTAAAAAAAAGTTTTGGCCTCAGTGGTTACCCCACTGCCTTCTTTTCAACAAAAAATCAGCAACTTTCAAAATACCTTTAATAAAGATATAACAGGAAAGCCTATATATCTTCACCACCCCCTTTGTTGAAAAAAGCCGTAACATGTTGTTTTCAGAAAGGCCATCTTGAACCTTTGTCGACAGTATTTTAGCGAGATTAAGGTGGTCTCTTGTACTTTCACCACTATTAAAGTTCAAAACTACTTTCCCTCAAGACACGTACTCCCAATCATTTAAAGGGGGGCACCAATTTGAACGAGGGCCCATCAACCGAACAGAGGCTATATTTTAAGACAACAACACAATTAGGGCCCAAAACATTGGAGAGGGTGAGTCACTTTTGAAGACCATTATAAAGTCTCTTTCAGCGAAGTGAAAGCCCGCTAAACCTTTCTTTCTGAAGGGTAATAAAAACTGGAAATAGGGTCCCAAACATTCAGGGAGGGGACCATTCAAACTCCGAAGGGGGGAGTGCACGGCCCCCCTGCCCCTCCCCTAGCAAAGGGCTTGGTTGACTATCAGTTTAAATATCAGGGAGCATTAGTTACTTGGAAGACAAGAGGAGAAAGAAGGGGGGGGGAGGGGGTTGAGAGAGAGGAGAAAGTGAAGGGAGAAGAAAAGAGAGTAGGAGAGAAGAGAAATAGCAAGTGACAGGGCAGAGTCGAGAGAAGAAAGTGGTAGACTATAAAAGTAATGGATGAAAAGATAGAGAGAGTGGAGAAAAATATAGATGAGGTCGAGGAGAGAGAGGAGAAAAGAGAGAGGAGAAAAGAGAGAGGGAAAAATGATTCCCAAGGAAGCATTACAGATTGCATATAAATAACAGGTATGAAATGACGTAAAGATTTGGGCAGCGCGCTGCGCGTGCGTTTCATTGGAGCTGGCTTGAGATTTTCGCGCAACGTCCGTTTGATGGCGGACAGTGCGCGCTGTGCAAAGGTTTCACAGTCGCGTTCGCGGGATGTTGACGCCCGGTTGCTTTTAATACGAGTAGTGCGTTTTGTCGGTTATTCCTTTCGATGCACTCTCATTCTCTTGGCAGCACGTGACTGGCAGCCATTAGTTGATTTTTTCATTGGCATTTTGTCGCGAATTACAAATCACTACGTCCACTTTATAATTTCAAAGTGATGCAAATTCCAAGTCTGCGTGTCTACTGTATATTGGTTAACAGATTAATTGATAATTTTAAAATGATTGATTCTTCTTCGTTATTAAGTAATTATCGATTGATCTGGAATTCTGCAGTATGTTTTATGATTAAGTTATTTACAAATGTAGCAAAGTTGTTCGAATCAGTAATATGGAAATTTGGAGATTTTGCGTATAACGTTTTAAAGGCACCAGTTGGGAATTTTCTGACATTAAGATAGCGTTTCGGTGATTAGACGGTTTGTTATCTACTGAATCAAATGGCAAATGAAGATTTTTGTAATTGTACATGGTCAGTTCGTTAAAAAACCTCTGGATTTGTCGCACGATGCTATTAAATGAAAAATCAATCCATGAACCCTAAAATACGTATAGATTCCTGTGTGATTGTATCTTTTTTTGTGGTAAACTGTCAAATTGAAATTCAATCAGAGGGTATAATTCGTAACTATATCCGGCTACACGAACAAAATGCTATTCTCTTTTATTTATCAAAATGGCATTCGATAGTTAACCAAATGTAGACTATTATACCATCCTTGGAAATCTCAGTATTTCTAAATTATTGTACATGGTACTTACATAAAATTTATATATCTACAGTAGTTTAAAACATTTTGCTGTTCACTGTTTACTGATGGAATGCGAAAACCAACCTAACTTCGAAGACCACCTCATCCTAAAACTGCTCCTTATCGGAGTAGCTGTTTTTAGTAGTTACTCCAACAGGCACCGCGAAGTAAGGGAGACAAATGGGGGCCATGACCCTCCCCCTGCCCCCCCCCACTCAAAAAAGTTTTTTTTTTCTCTCGGAGATTTTGCTTTAAGCATTCGGAAAAGTTTTGTATATGTGCTATTCGCAAATTATTTTAGCAAATGCGCTTTTTGTATTGTTTTTTCTCAAAACTGCTTTCTCGGAATTTTGTCTCACAGCGTCAGAACTTCATTCATCCTTTGCGATATCGGAAATTTGTCGATGAGAAGTTGTTGTGTCTATAAACTGTTGTCTCGAAAATTGTCCTTTAAAGAGTCGGAACTTCATTCATCTTTTGCGATATTCGGAAACTTGTCGATCGATGAGAAGTTGTTGTTTCTATAAACTGCTCCTCGAAAGTTGTGCCTCAAAGAGTCGGAACTTCATTCATCCTTTGCGATATATCGGAAATTTGTCGATGAGAAGTTGTTGTTTCTATAAACTGCTCCTCGAAAATTGTGCCTCAATGAGTCGG
>JAUYWV010112774.1:0-12377 GCA_032274565.1 Nematoplana nigrocapitula
CAGACCCTGGAGCACTGGCTCCAGGTATGCCCTGCTCACCTAAACCCACGACTGCGCGCGTTCGGGGCGGTGGCCCCTTGTCGGTGCTGACGGAGGATCTCGTGGCGGTGGCCTCGTACCTGCCGGAGCTCCGGCTCCTCTGACGGGTGTGCCGCCTGATCCCATCCCATCCCACGACGACGACAACAACAACAGCGAGGCTTATTTTCTTTAGCTTTAATTTCACATTATTCTTCACTGACGAAGAAACTAACTTGATTTGTAGATTGTTAAACGATTTAATTGAACAAACAGTTGCTTATTTAAATAATTTTAGCATAATAATTAACATTTAACACACGAGTATGGAAAAGCCAGTTGACATCTCTTACCTGCCACCAACGTTCAGCTGCATCACGGAATAGAAGTAAGTGAGAAGAGTCTCCTCTTCGGCCTGTTGTTCATCTCCCCATGTGTGCATCTTCTTCAGCTCCACACGGATCTGACTGGCCGTCGTCCATTGCTGCACAGTTGGGAGACAACACAACGCATGCATCGAAGTTGTTATTGGCGGTTAAAGAGGTGTACGTTAGGGAGAATATGGCATAATACGAGTTTTGGTCTGGGGAAACTGAATTTTATTATTATATTAGGCCTACATGTACAGTCTATATATTCTTAATGACATTTTATACAGTTGGGCTTAAAAAGTGACAATGATTTACGTTAGTTAGTCACACCGATAGTGTCCTGTGTTTATATGAACCTTACGTAATCACATTCTATTCATTATCAAATTAACACACGAACGCCGCATGAACACAACTCAAATATACTGGCAGCAAAGCCAAATGATATCTAAATCCACTTTCACTTTTACGCCTTCCGAGTTGTTGACTTCCAAGCATCGTCAGATCAGACTCCAGTGGGCAACGTATTGCTGCCACTTCCGACAAGCACAATGAAAACGCGTGATTTTTACAGATGAGTCGAGCTTTCTCTCGCGGACAGCAGCCCAAAGAAGAAAAGTATGGCGCATACGAACGGAGGTCCTAACATATTTTTCTCACATGAAGCATTCATTACATTCATATTCAAATCTGCCAACCGGGCAAACTCAAGTTTCTGTTAAAAATTAAATAAACTGTAATGCTTCAATGGAAATCAAGAAAGGGATTTAATTAACACCATTTTTGCACCTGATATGCTTTGGTTACTTTCCAAGCTGGCACACGCGTTTAACATATTTTGAAAGTAGAGAAAATCCTATCTTGCAGCCTCACATTGTGTTTTAATTGTAATGTAATGTAATGCATTTTAACCACTAAATCTGTACATGACATTCAAAGTGGGAAGAAAATTGAGAAAAATTACTTTAAAGAAAATAAAAAAGTTTTTAGAGATTTTTAAAAGCGGGTAATTCAGACGTTTGTCGGAGAGCTGGAGGTAAATTGTTCCAAGCAGAAGGGGCAGAAAGTGAGAATGCTCCCCTAGCTGCAGCGACGCGAACAAGTGGTTGGAAGAGGCGTGGTGCGGACTGTGACCTGAGAGACATAGACGCTGCGGTGGAGTTTGCTGGCGTGACCAATTCTGACAGGTAGCCTGGTGCACCACCATAAATGCACTTATGGACCAGACAACATATTTTGAACTGGAGTCGCAGATGGATTGGCAGCCAATGCAAGTCAACGAGGGTCGCAGTGATGTGCGCGGACCTGGGTAGACGTTTCACAAATCTGGCACATCCGTTCTGTACTCGCTGAAGACGATGGATAGAAGCTTGAGAACAACCGATGAAAATGGAATTACAGTAATCGATAACAGAGAATATAAAAGCACAGATAACTAAATTAGTCGATGATTCGTCAATAAAAGGCCTAATACGGCACATGTTACGAAGAAAAAGAAAAGATTTTTTTTAGAAATATTTGAAATATGAACATTAAAGAAGATTTTACTGTAAAAAATTACTCCTAGACTACGCACGGACGAGGTTGGAATAACAATCAGGCCGCAAACACCGAACGACGATAAATTCAGCAAGTCGAGACGCTGACGAGTACCGCAAACGAATACTTCTGTTTGTTGGCATTTAATTTGAGCCTGTTCGAGTTGAACCAGTCTTTCACAGTGATCAAGACACGCCGCGAGTCTGACGAAACTAGCGTCTTTGTCGACCTGAAGTCACGTCTCACTATACCATACACCATACATACCACAAGCTGCACAAAGCTTCCCTTTCTTCATTTTATGTGAAAACAGTATGCACGGATGGCTTTCTCTTAGAGATCTCGAGTTATTCTCATAGCGAACGCAAGCATGCACACTCTGAGTTATATTATGGCTTGTCTAGAAAGAGAGAGAGAGAGATTATTGTTGGCATTGGCACCATCTTCCGGTCTTTTGTAAGCAAACCGCTTCATTTGTGCGTCGAGAATCACCTCACACTGCTGTCTGTTCTATTTATTGTAATATGTTGAGCAGCAGTTTGGCGGTGCTGATAACAAAATGCAACAACTCGCAACAATCTCAACTGCAGTGGAGGTGGCCTGAGACGTGCGTGACTACAGTGGAAGCAGCCTAGATGAATAATATGAATAATATAGTCGAATTTTGGTAGAAATATGTTTCCTCTTTTCTATTTCTATAGTATCATAAAAGGAGATTGAGGTCAGCTGATGGATCATAAGCAAGTATTCGGGTGTCTCAACTGTCTTTTCCCTTCATAGTTTTATAATCTTCTTCTCAACACTTTCGATGAGCCCTCATTAATTGAAATAATGGGACGCTCAATGAGCACTGGCCTCTCGATCAGGCTCCTGGGTACTTTGATTTCTATACTTCTGCCAGGCTAATTGATTTACTCTATGGCACCTTCCACATAGCCGCCTCATGCGGTACACTGAATCAGAAGCCTTGGCATAGTCAACAAAATGAACCATAATTCTTCTTCATCTGTGTGTTTCGGATTCGCTGATTAATCTGTTTGAAAGATGCTGGTTTATTTCGGAATGAGAGTGTTGAGAGTCCCATTCCGCATAGTGTCAACTGCTGTATTTGAGTGACATAACCATTGCCGCGTTTTTCCTCACCAGGTACAACCCGCGCCCCAAGAGACGACGAGGTGGATGGAGTGGATTATCGATTTCTAACCGTGGAGGAATTCCTGGCGCTTGAAAAGTCGGGTAATTTGCTGGAAAGTGGTGTATATGAAGGTGTGTACTGTAATTCCACTCTCGATGTATTCTCTTTTGATCCCATTGTCAGTCTGGCTGGCAAAACAGCTTTGTAAAATTGATTTGTTAGTACTTAGTACTTTATACGATTTTCTTGTCTACGTTTTGGCAGCTGTTTCCTGGTTTGAAGGACGTCGTGTATATTATTCTAATTATGGCACTACTACATCGCTATATTTGGTATTGATTTTGTCTCTAATTTGATATCCGCATTATAAGGGGTTTGTAGCGCTGCTATCTCAAAGAGCCTAACGTGAATTAATTTGCATATTTATCGCGCCTTTCTATAGTTGAGGTTGTCGATAATTGTTTATCTGATGCATGTATAATTGTGCTTCGACACACCAGGTTGGTGATGTCTGCGCAATGGGCCAGAAACAGGCGGCATTTCCCTGACTGCTGCTAGTGAGTTGTACTGTTGGATTCCTCTGAGATGTCTGAGCCTGCAGATACATCTAACTCGGGCGTACGTAGATATAGTGTCTCAGAAGGGATGTTAAACCGTTAACAACAACTACAGGACACCGCGTGTGTCGAGGTACTAAAGGTTACAAGATTGCCCAAAAGAGAGACTGATGAAGTGAAGTGAGGGTTTGACTGTGCATGTATTTACGAACTCACACTATCACAATCTCAAAGATGTTTATTAATACTCCATATCAATATAACATGTCAGGGTGTTACCAGAACTGCGCAGATTACGGTCAAATAGCACCTGCATTAAACGTCATTTAATATTGCCTATTTGCTTATCAAGCATACATTTTTGGGTTCCTTGAATAGGCAAGGCTAATATGTGAGAACCTTTTCTGGTATATAGCACAGGTAACTCATCTTTGGTGATGTTCGAACTCCTTTTCCTTTCCATTCAGGGCATGTAATTAGATCATGTCCGTATCCGCCTTCTATTCTTCGCGTCTTCTACGCCTACTGTCTTCTTCCATATCGATCCTTTCTCTAACTTGAATCACCTATACGGAACCTTCTGTAGCTCACAGCGCCCTTCTCTCACCCTTCACCCCGCCTCCCTTCTTCTCGGATCTTTAGATTCGTTTATTCTTTCCTCTTCTCGTTCATTTTCTATTTGATCCGGCCACATCCAGCTCCCAATTTTCTTCTCGACTTTACCTCCGTGCTTCGCCTGCTCGATTGTCTTGTTCATTTCCCCTCATTCTTCCAGCTTCCTGTACACCTTGTTCACCTTTTGTTTTCAGATATCGTCTGGACTTCATGTTTCTATTCTTGTAGTTCTCCACCCCTCTTTCACTCAAAAACTGCCCGTAGCACTTGGCCCCAACCTGATCGCTGTGTGCTACGGCTCTGTTCGATCAGGAAGCTGTACAACCCCCCCCCCCCCGCCATGCCTGTGGAGTGCGAGACGGCGTCCCACCGGAGAAGGAGCACCCTCCTCTATCTCCCTTCTCACCTTTTCTCTGTCTTTGCTTTCCTATATCTCTTCTTTCTCTGTATCTCGCTTGTTCTTCATTGGCCCTGTTTCTCCCTCTCTACCTTCTCTTTCTCCTCCTTTCATTCTCTCTGCTCTTCTATATCGATTTGCTTTCTCTGTTTTCTCGCGTTTTCTTCCCCCAATAGTTATCTCTTCGCTTATGTCTTTCTTATTCTCTGACGCGTCCCCTGGATTAGGAATTTACAACAAGAACAACAGTAGAAGGACAAACGGAGCCAAAGGCGCAGAACTACTATTCAGTGGTACTATTCATTCAGTTTTGTGTTGTGCTGTGTGCGCGCGTGTGTTCAGGTAACCACTACGGCACACCGAAACCGGATAGCGGCTCTTCGGGATTATCTCGGGAAGCCCTGCTGCTGGGCCTGGATGCTAGCCGAATGTCCACCTCATTCCAGCAGGACGACAACAGTAACGAGTCCACCCTTCAGCGCTCACGCAAGCGGAACAAGTCTACGTCGGAGGCCCTGTCCACCTCTGCCACCACAACCCCCGTGACCCAACGACGCCCGTCCGGGGAGTCACCCAGGAACAGCGGACTCTCTTCGCTGAGTGACGGCCACGCCACGGACGATGGCGACGGCCTCGGCCCGCTGCCTAGCAACTGGGAGATGGCGGAAACGGAGGACGGACACAAGTATTTCATCGATCACAACACGGGTACTACGCACTGGGAGGACCCGCGGTTGTCACAGCCGGCCAACAACAGCAGCCAAATCAGCGCGAGCGATTCGGACAGTAGCGACCTGCCCTACGGTTGGGAGCGGGTGCAGGACCCCAAATACGGCGTGTTCTACATAGACCATATCAACAAGAAAACCCAGTACGAGAAGCCGTCGAAAGTGAATGCTGAGGAGGCGAAGGCGAAAAAAGAGGAGAATAATCAGGCTTCAATTCGGCGTTCGATGACTGTTGTCGAGGAGGGTCTCTCACCGCCAATTTTCACCGCCGATCCCAGCCAACTGAAGGGTGATCTGGTCCGTACGACCCTTGTCAAGAGTCCCCGTGGTTTCGGTTTCACAATCATCGGCGGTTCCGATCGTTCTCAGCCAGAGTTTCTCCAAATTAAGAACGTAGTGGCGGGCGGCCCTGCCTCCGTTGATGCTCTGCTGGCCACGGGGGATGTCCTGGTTCGTGTGAACGACACCCCGGTCCTCGGGTACACCCATTCGGATGTGGTGGGCCTGTTCCAGAAAATCAGCGTTGGACAGAATGTCACCCTCACTGTGTGCAAGGGGTACTCGCTCCCTTTCGATCCCGCCGATCCCAACACTCGGGTGATCACCACTGTCGCCGTCAGCTCTCCCCACGACCAACAGAAGGCCCCCACTAGCATCGCTGCGCCGCAGCAAGTCAACGCCGCCTATCAGAGTGTTAGCCCCAATGGCAGTAGCAGCGGGAGTGTTGGTAGTCAAATTGTGATGACACCAAAAGCACCGATCCACTCCGTCATGAGTACCAGTCTGCACAAATCCGACAGCCAGAGCCCCCAACAACAGCCCCTGCATCCGCAGCCTCCGCAACAGAATCTGTTCTTCTTCCCCCGTGACCAGCGTCCGGAATTTATCAAGGTGAACATCCTCAAGAGTAGTACGGGCTTCGGTTTCACCATTGCCGACTATCTGCAGGGCCAGAAGGTCAAACAGATTCTCGATAGCGTCCGCTGTACCAAGTTGAGAGAGGGGGATATTCTGGTGGAGATCAACGACCGGCGAGTCAAAGAGTTGAGTCATCAGGAGGTGGTGCAGATCCTCAAGGATTGTCCGGTGAATCAGGATGCCCGACTGCTGATTCAGAGAGGGGGTAAGGCACTGTGTGATTTTGCTTTTCCCACTGCATCTATTTTTAGTATCAAATCAATATAAAGGTATGTAGAGCGCATGAGTTGATCTTATAGGCTGGAAAGCGTAGTGTATGTGGTGCAAAAAATTGATTGTTAGTTGATCTGGTTAGTGAATAGTGTCACCTAAAAATAGCTCCGGGGAAATCGTAAAATGACGTCATAGGTAGGTCAGCCAATCAGAGGCTCCATATCATCGATGGGTAACTGGGCCGACCAATAAGATCGCGGCACATCATAATTACTACCAGATTGACGTCATCAGTTGGCCTGGGCCTGGTTTGTGGCATTGGATAATTTTGTGTCGTACAAGTCTGTCCGTAATTATCAAACACTGACGGCATTGTGTTGATCAACGCGTTCATAGCTTACCGTGTTAGCATTAAATCGATCTGGACCCTTGCGTGACGATTTTCCGCTGGGTGATTTGGCTTCGAGTTTTTGTGATCCTTTCGAGAAAAATAGGCTGATCTGTTCGATAATTGATTTCTGATGAGGCCTAATTGTTCAATCCGTATTTTGTCGATAAGAAAGCTTTATTGCACGATATGTACTTCTATAGATGCGTGTTATTCGAACATAAATAGCAATACTCAAAGTACTTTTCTTTTACTCTCTATATGTGCTGAGGGATTCTCACTTCCCATAAGGTGCAGGGAGGTACCAGCTTCCCTTCTCTATATAGCGCAACTTAAACTCTGCTATGATGTGTTGTAAACCCGGATTCCTTTCCTAGGTGTTGTTATTATTCGAATTTTAGACAGCTGCACTAAACAAACTTCTATTTCCTACATATATAAATGCGAAAACGGCAGTAGTCCATTTATGCGCAATTAACCGAGAGTTTCGTTTGAAAACTGTGGTAAAATTGAACCGCTGACTTCTAGTACGGCTTCTACGAACAATGGAACAGTGTACTTTCGGCGAGTTCCCGACTTTCTGAACGCACTATCTATTATGGCTGTTTATGTCTTCGTTGTTGATAACTGATTAAGTGGAATGCGGGTGACACCTCTAGCTATAGGCTTGTCTTTGCTGCGGGCTGCTTTCTACGGATATGTGTAACACCCTGTGATGCAAGTGTTGCTAGATGTGATTGGCAGTACTTGCTAAGTGAAAATCGCTAGGTTCTGCCCTATATGTACAAGGTTATTTCCTCGCTCAGATGGTTAATCGATAAAATCGACTCTAACAATTATTATACACTCGTTGCATTCCCATGAACAAGCTCGCATTTATGACCTCCTCTCCTGTCGGTCGTGTATAAAAGGCCGCGAAGCTTGTCACCGGCAATCTTACAGTAGGTTCTGGTGTGCATATTCACAGTAATTAACAATTGCTTTGCAAGGGTTTATGAAGTGTTTGCATGACTAAGGCGTAGTTTTCTTCACACAGACGGCGGGGTGGAGGAAATTAAACCAATTCCACCAATGTGCTGCAAAAAAATTGCCATCTGATTTGGTACAAAATTTGTCCAGTCTTTCGCGTTCTACATGTCAACATGTCATAATAGAGACCGGAGACGCTCTCTTATGGAAAGTGTCTTTTTAGCGTGGGTGCAGCAATTTGCGCGGCCTAAGCATCTTGTTTGGGGGTGCTCGAATTGGTACATAGTCGCACCGAAGCCAGCCTCTTCATGTTTATAAATATTTACATTTGGTCACAGATACTGGCAATATTGTAGCTGGTAAAGGTCACGGATTCTTCATCGCATGGTGGTGGGGGCGGGGGTAGGTTGCTTGGCCACAGTATAGAACCCCTCTTGCGGCTAGGTGGTGTTCGTGGATCATCCATGTTCCCTTCAGCTTCGTTCTAAAATGCGGAGTTGTCGCGCACTTACTAAGTCTTTGGAATTGGAAAAAGATTTTGTTTACACTTCAACTTTCCCAGCTTGGTATGTTCTGTAGAAATTTCGTCTCTTAAGTCAATGGTCAGCACACCACTGTATAACTTTGAGTGTGTTAAATATGGAAACTTTTTTCGATATCTTTTTAACGAGGCCCAAAACTGCATCTGTTAGACGCTGATCTGTTCATTTTATAAGTACTGGAGTTGGAAATTGATTGTAAATTGATTTTTTGTCTGTAGAATACTCCCCTGGGTCACGAGTGTGCATATGTTTTTTTCATTTTTCCGGTTTTTCAGTTAAACAGAAAAAGAATTGAATTTTATAATGCACCGATATCTAAATATTCTCCCATGTTAATCAGAAATCGAATAATCCTAAATTACCTTCTGAAGCATGTCGTTCAATGAATCTTATAGCCATTGATTTGTATTTGTTATCATTTCGCGGTTTCTGTTTATAAGACGACGCGATATGGTTCATCCAGTATATGCTTGTAAGAAGTTCAGCAAACTCTATACAGTATTTAGTGTGAAATAGATTGGTGTGCTGGAATTGAATCAGCACATGGAAGAGTACGTCCGTGTGTGATTGGTGCATTGACAGACAATACAATTGTTGTGTATGGAAATGAAAACCAGCGACATGATCAGGTAACAGCTAACTGCAGATCATTAAGCATTCCCTGAACTCCGTTCTGTTGACTATGTTGCACTTGAGCCAAATATAGGCGAGGCATAAATTCCGCAGCTGTTTTGGGATATTGACCGAGGAAAATCATCTTTTATTTGTTTCTGGTCGATGCCTGTGAGAATATAGCGTCCATGCTTTGGTCCCATCAGATTTACTCTGTCCCAGTATACAGTATATCCGTCCTCGGTGGCTATTTTACAGGCCAAAGGAAGGACGCACCAGCATCTGAGAATTTGGATACACGACCTAAATTTAGCTTTACGAGCAGATAAATTGGAACGCAACTCGACTGCGGAAAATCGTTTAGTTTTGTTTCATGAATCTAGCTTTATCGATCGGTAGACGTCATTAAAAGAAAATCACCTGATCGTCCAGCGCGAACTGACAGACGAAGCAATCGATTACTTGTAAGACTTAAGAAACTGAACTGAATGACAATAGGATTAGAGGAACGACCACAATTCGCTTTTAATCCACTTATCAATTTCAGGGTTGGCAGTTTTTTTGCACTTCAGAAGAAATATGCAAAATAGGTTGACCTATCTATATTATTAAGCAAGCTCTGTGATTCCTGGGTAGGTCGCGTAACTTTAGAACGCGTTGTCTGATTGGTCAGTTTTCTGACAGAGAGAGAGAGAGAGAGCCAGCGGGACTTGATTCACTCACTCACACACAGGCTGGCTGGCTGGCTAGCTGGCTTAAAGCTGCTCAGTCAGCCAAGCTCATCTATTGATTTTCTCTCTCACTCTGCGAGCAAGACTACGACGCTGTGTTAGCGAACACTGCCGGAGATGCTATTAAACGTACGCCAAGAACACGCTGCACAACAACTGATACTCAATTTGAGCGCGTTGTGATTTATTCATAACAACACTTGCACGCGTAGCTCCAACGGACCGCTGGTTTTATACTTGAGTTCATTTCCTTGCTAAAGTTTATTTTTTACTCCTGCCCACATTTTGTTTCAGGTATTCTTTCAGTCTCGAACGCAAGCACCTCCGCGCCTCTGTCCAGCTTGGTGAGTTGCACTCTGACGCAGGATACTTTTAATTGCTGTCGTGCGCTACGATGCTGTTGTAGAACTTCGTAATTCCCGGTCGAGGTGGCAGGTCAGCGCCTCGACCTTCCGGCGGAAAGAGGGGAGAAGAGGCAGTAAATAGAGCAAAGATACGAGGAAGAGCAGGGAAGAGAGAGAGAGTGGAGTAGAGGAGTTGGGTGCGCGGACCGGCTAGCCGCGGAGGCTGACAAATTGATCGAAGAGGAAACCCCACTGGACTTTCAAACGGCAAGGTCAGTCATCCAGAGGAACCGCTGGAAGGTCTGGCCAGCAAGGACGGAAGCGAAATGCGAGCCGTGGATTTGTGCTGAGGGCGGAAAGAAGCGCGAGCAAGTCTTGCAGTCAACAAGAAGAATGAAGACAAGAAGAAGTGAGGTTGTTCGGTCTGAGCCCCGCCCTGTCAGACCCGAACGCGACGATTCTATTACTACTGAAGATGGTGAAGAAGAAGAAGTCTGGTGTGAGAGAGAGGTGAGAGGGAGGTCCCAGGTAATGCAGCACTTTGCTCTCCGGAGCAGGACACCCCTTCCACAAAAAGACTGATGCATGGGGGCTACTCTATACGAAGCTTGCCCAAGAGGCCTCTGCCTTACCTACCCGCATCCTCTTTGAGTTACAGTATATGGCTATGTCTCTCCCTCTCGAAATGCAGTTCTGCTTTTCTCTTTTCAGGTGCAATCTCCAGCGCCACTGAATACTTCGGACACGGAAAGATCCACGGGTGAGTCCGGCGTATGAATGAGTGAATTATTGTTTGTTGTTTGGATTTCCTCACTCCCGCGCTGTACACTATTCAATGGCTAACATTTTCAGAGTGACCTAAGTTGTACATAGAAGCAGTTTATCGGTTTGGCAGACATAATTCTCTAACCTCGAGTACAGACATTTAAAGAAATTGAGAAAACTCATGGAACTATCGCCGTTGATCATTCTTATCTAATTGTCCGTCTTTTTCGCACAGGTTTATATAAAAGCAGTAAAACTACCGACCGTTAGGAACTGACCTTTCTCCTTGGGACGTGTAAGGCACATCCAGATTAGGTTCGCGGGGATGTTTGATAAATCTTCAAAGCTATCATATCCGGTATTACTGTCTTCCAATCTCCTATATCAATCAAACAGAGTGACGAGACGGAGTCCTGGCGTATATAGGTAGCATCCATAGCGTTCTTCTCCCTCGTTGTTTGAGCCTTATAGGGTGAGCTCAAGTGGTCTCATTCCGGTTACTCTTTATAGCCAACACCAAAAGTGTTAATTCGTTGGCGGCCTCGTGCCCGCATTCCTTCAATGCGACCCATCGGGACGAGTTCCTCTAGCTGTTCTTTCCTCAACACATGGCCCACGAATCGAATCTGACTGGTGATTATCATCTGTATCAGATCTCGACGAGTTCCTCCAGCTGTTCTTTCCTCAACACATGGCCCACGAATCGAATCTGACTGGTGATTATCATCTGTATCAGATCTAGACGCGTTTCCCGCTCGGCGTTGGCAACCCTGTCCATCCACGGGATCTTCAGCATTCTGCGTAGGAACCACATTTTTTCCGCCTGCAGGTGGGCCTCCATCTTCTTGCTGATGGTCCAGCTCTCACATCCATACAACATCGTGGACTAGACATAACGCGAAAATATTTGTAATCGAGTTTTTATCCTCACACGCTTCGATGAAAGTGCCCGGTCCATCTTCCTGAACGTTGTCTTAGCGATACAGATTCGGCGTTTGATATCCTCCGATTTTGCGTCTGTCGTTGCTCCACTACTAAAATAGCACCCATGAACAGTCTCTCTTGTCATTGCTAATTTTGGGTATTCATTCTTCCCTGACCTTTTCTCTAATAAGAAAATGTCTATGGGAGTCTAACCCTTTGATCATTGATATTGTTTCCTTAGTCGAAGTGGCCGCAGGGCACTTATAGGAAGGTCTTCCTCTTCCAAATGTCCCTGTTGTCACATCCTATCTCCACTCAAGTAATCCCCCAAGTAATTTATCCAGGATCTTCTCCCAATTCTCTCACAACTTTCCTTTCAATAATTCTTGTCATTTTTTATGTCGTATGTTGCTAAAAAATGTTGTTCGTTAACCATGTCCTGCACATATTTCGTCTATATACTTCTCCGTGACTACTCGTTTTTCCGTTTCCGTCTCCAGCTGATGTTGAGCAATTTTCTGTTCGAAGCATTTTATTTAAAAAACTGTGTGCTTTGAGTGACCGTCCAACTCTTTCAGACGAACAGTAATGTAGCCTAGACCTCAGCGCTC
>JAUYWV010112785.1:0-12377 GCA_032274565.1 Nematoplana nigrocapitula
GGCCTCGGGTCGCTCCTCTTATTACTACTAAGCATGTTGATCAAGATAATTTTCAGACTGCATGCAACACAACAAAGCGGGCGTGGTATGCACCAAATATTAGATAAATTACTTCAAAAAATGTTTAAAAGCAATTTATATTTCTGCTGTTTACCTTTGAAATGCTCTAATTGGCCTATAATACCACACATGGTGCTCCGTTAAAATTTCTTCCGAAGGGAGAAGGTGAACTAGAGTTAAACAAACGCTTACTACTGACCACATGACCTGCATGTTTGCTTGTTGGCTTGTTGTACTGATCACAAGAGCTGGGACTCTCATCATGAGTGCGGAGTACCTCCTAAACTACTAGTAAATTCTCCTACGGATTTATTCTGCCAATTCAGGGAGGAATCGCCTCCTGTCGCCCAGAATGTTCACAATCTCATCGAGCCCTGATTCATCCAGTCCATGCTCACAGTTCGTTACCTCTGACATTTCCTTCCACAGAGATAAACATGGCTGCTCTGTACACGGTATGGTCATCTCGCATGCAATTAGGCCACTCTTCGCGGATGTAAACAACTCTAGCTGGCTGACACTCTCCGGAGAATTCCATTATTAGTCCTCTAACGACTCACTCCAATCAATCAATATCCAAAGCGGATCGTGCGTCTTCGGAAAAAAGCACAATTTTTATGAAATATGTTTGAAAATATTGCCTGATAAAACACACTTACTCGTTTCAATCTCCGACTTTGAATTTCAGAACTTCAGAACAGAAGGCCATCCAAATCGCACTCAACACGTTTCAGAGTTAGGAGACTGGGAGAATAAACGCATCAGGATCTACACAGATTCAAAACGCTGCCTCCAGAGACTCGACACTTGCCCATTCTATCAGGGATCAGGAGTGCTCGAAAAGTTATTGAAGCACCTCCATAAGCTGGGCGAGCAAAACAACGGTGTCCATTTTCAATGGGTATCGGCCCATTATGGAATTGGAAGTAATATAGCAAAGAGAGGCACACACATGAACCAGATGCAGCAAACGGTCGGAGCTGTTTCAATAGTTAATGCGGCAAGACGAAAATGGAAAGAAAGATGGAGAATGGAGTTGCCAGAGAACTGGTATAGAAATGTATGCCAAAGTAAGAAAGTGATTAACTGCAAAGATTTTCATAGAGAAGAAGCCGATACAATCAACCAACTACGAACAGGACATTGCCCTCTGGCCAAACAATATGAACATCGTATTGGCGCAGCACCCAGCAGAGAATGTAAAGGGTGTAAAGACACGAATTGCAGTGTTACCATATACGTAGTCTACTCCCGGTGTGGAGCTGCACCTCATACAATTGATCACCTCGTTTGTGAGTGCGACAACTACCCAACCAGAGCTGGTACCATCGGGATACACCTGGATCCCAGATGCCTGACTAATACGAATGCAACGTTGCCCGAGTCGGAACGCTCCTCCTTGAGTAGTCATGGAGCGGGAACAACAACAATAACCTGTGTATAATCCTCTGTTCTTGCTCGAGTTATCACTGACCTTTGTGGAGAATAGCGATGCCCTCGTGGGGCGAACTGACGCAAGTGGTCGCTGTGGTCGAGCTGGCACTTTCCGTACTGCCGCCCTTGCCCGAGTCGCTATTCGATCCCTGGACCGAGCCGATGCTCGCCATCTCGAAGTAGTGGGCCCCCGTGTTGGTCAGGGGATAGATGTCCTCCGAGGCTCGAAGTGGAGTCTGGAGGGGGAATAAACACAACAGATTATTGCATATAAGACGTTCAAATGTATACAGAAACGTTATGCTTTTTTAAACAAATGGTAGAGTGTGCGACGAGCGACTATTCACCTTTTTTCTCCGCGAGTGATTTACTGTCTTACGTGCTCGAAATTCTTGAATTGGTGGCACGAAAATCTTTGTCACAAAAAGTGCATTTCAGCTTTGAAATACGCAGCTATAGAGTGGAGTAATTTCCGTTGAGTTGCTCAACGGTTTTAGTACAGCGGAAGTAGTCACTAATAGCAGCAATATTACTAAAAGAAAGAGACTATCGGTTGTTTGTAAAGAATAACACGATGCATAAAGTCATTGCTCTGCGTATATGTACATAATGGTTATTCTATTTCAGTCGCTGTTTCAGCTACGTTACAGACCAGTTTAGCCTTTACATTCCTAATAGCATGGAAAAGCGTTAAATTTTATGAAGGCTTTGTTTTGGTTTCTCAAATCCATATATACTGTACAAATGACGTCTATTTTGAATCAGTGCGATTAACCCGCAATTTTCAAATCTTACCCCGGCAATCATCAATACATCCTACCAAGCAAAATCGAGGTTTGCCATTGATGTAAAATGAAAGGAAAAATATTTGAAAAACAAACACAGACTGGGTAACTTGTAGATTTCAGATTTTAATAAATCCACTGTAATGGCTACGGGCGTCATAAACATGAATAAAAGATCCTGACAACTCCTGAAATCCAAAATAGATAATTTCTTAGAAGATTTCCAAGTACATTTTGGAAATAGCCCTATTCTATTTATAGAATTTGCCATGTGAGTCAACTTGTAATACTGTATGTATGACTATGAAGCAGATAAAAAGTCGTACCATAAGTTCTCTATGTGTAACACATGTGCACGCTATCTAGAATCAGAAATACTATCTCTTTTTAAAAAAATCACTAAGCATAGCGTGGACCGTTTACTTCACTTCTACTTAGTCCTGAATCAGGTCACATGAAGGACGCTAATCACTAATACCTCTCTCAGCATCCCGCTTTAAATTCATTAGATCAAATTTCTAGTCAATGTCCAGTCGACGATTATAGCGCAGACTTCCCCGTTCCTCCTCTCCCACCCAGCCTCTTTTCCTTTGACTTGCGTGCTCGCACATCACCCCGAAGAAGCAGGAGGAGCTGAGCGAGGCAACTGGACAGATAGACTGACACACCGACAGAAACGTAGATGGACTGACAGGCACGACTTCAAAGGAGGAAAAAGAGGAAGGATCCCTGTTCGAGAGAGAATCAAGGGTTAGAGAGTCGTTCGTGTGTTCCTCTGTCTGCTCGACTTTGAGTCTGAACTCACTGAACTCTCTCTCTATGTGTGAATTTGCTCAAAATATGAGGTATGCGCATTGCACCAGGTGCTCTGATGGGCCAATACCCCAGCCGACCGCTCCAACAACACGACCATAGTGTAATTAGTACGTAGAGGTTCAATTCGAAGTAAATTAACAACTACTGTACATTCAAATTTTCAATATATTTTTATATTACATAGTGTAAAATAAGCTTACTTTTTAGCTATTAGTAATCCATAAAAATGCTAGTGTACGAATGTACACTACTTCATTTTGACTACCCGATATGAGTAGTACATACTGTATATTTTTCCGAATAATTCAACCAAAAACTGTTAATGACCTTAAACTATTATATCGATTTATATAGATCCCCGTGAACCTGAGGGAATTCCATGAATCCATGAAACAAAACAGTATGATTGGATGACGTCACGAAATTTCAACGCACTACAACAGGCTGACAAGTGACGTCACACCCTAATTAAACAGAAACTCACATATAGATCCAAAACAGACAAAACGAAGATGGAATGTGAGTGAAAAAGTTAAAGAGAAAATAAATGAGAGGAGAAATGAAATCGATGCACCAGTTTCACCAATTATGATGGTTACAGGTTTGCAAGCACAATACTTTATTTCATTGCAGTTACGTATAATACTGCAACAATCGATAAGTGCTGGAATGGTGAGGCAAAGACGTCTCTCTCTCTGTCTCGCCGCCATTTCCAACGTAACAACGGAGTATTTGATAATCTCTGTTTTCATCGTTCCATTTCGGACAAATCGCATTGCATGAATGGTATTAGCCAGGTCATCTGGGGGCCGAACATCACCAGGCACGCAGGGGACAAGAGGGGGGTTGAATGCTAACTCTGCAAGCTATAAAAGCGTTGAAAACACACAGTAGGCTGCCTGGATTTATAGAATATAGGTCTGGACTTCTGATGAGGCCTGACTTGACCAAGACAGTGCTGTCCGATCCTCAGACTGCTGAGCAACGCAGTTGTGCTTTATAGTGGCATTCACTTGCTATAGACGCGGGCATGCTATTGTGCACTAAATCGTTCTTGGTCCTTTCCAAGATGCTCAACGTTCATGTAATTACGACGATCCTTTCGAGAAAACATACGTAGGCTGATTTTGCTATAAGAAAAAGTGAAACCGGCTTAATTGTAAGTCCATGCAAAACAATCATACTTAAAAAGAGTATAAAAAAAGGTTTACAGATCAAAGCCGTAGGCAAGTATAATAATCTGGGGGTGCTGACTTCATAAAGGCGACATTATAAAAAGTTACAATATTCTATTACGAAACAATATACTGTAGATACGATTTTGTAAGAGTACTCCTAACATGACTTCGAACATTTTGTCTAGTTTACTGTAATATCTTCACGTCTATATATTATTCATCTCGAATCTAATAACGGCAAGTCTTTCCTACTGATAATATATCGAGTATATTTAAAATAACTTGTACGTGATATACTGTAATATGTAAGATTTTCATATAATTATCACAAATGTACCAAGAAATATGTATTTTTATGACATTTTATTAATTCTGACACCAGTTAAAATTAACATTGTTTGCATTTTCAACAAAACTCTCTGGGCATTTAGGGGCATTTTTTAGGGGTTAATGGAAAATGTCTGTAAGTTAGAATCTACCGAAAATATTAAATCTACTGGAATTCCGACCCCCACAAATTCATTTGCGAGTTCTGTCTTGTCAATTAAATCAGTTAATTCGTTATGAATAGATATAGCAATAAACACCAATTCAGTCTTTTTTGGAGTATGGAATTGCGAAGGTATGACTTGACAATTCTCAATTTGCTGAAAAACTAGATTTTAAAAAATACAATATTTAAATAAAAGCGAACTTAATTGCAAAAAAAAACTTATTGAAACACTTGATGGCAATTTTCAAATGCATAAAGGCGCTTTTATAAGCATTAGGCGCGGGGGTACTGAAGCACTTGTCTACCGCCCTGCAGATATACAGTACTTGTACAGAAGAAATCGATCTGTTTAGTCCACTGAATCGTGCTGCGGGACAGGAATCGATCTGAGCAAACGATAAGCAATGTTCGTATCCAATTTGGAAAATCCAGCATCCAAATTAACAACATATTCGGAGCACCGTAGATGTCCTACTTATGACGTCACCAAATCTATTGCGGGCGTGTGGAAAGGCATGGACGGACAACGAATCGTGAATTGGGGGATAACAAACCGCATAGCAAAGGTGAAGAGGGGTGTGTGTGAGTGAAAAGATATCTAACGGGAGGTGGCAGGTAGAAAGTTCAAGTGTTGTCTCAGATGTGTGTAGGCCTATATGAGAAAGAAGGGTGTTGGTTACTGAATGACGACGCCTGTATATTAGGAAAGATGAATTATTTTCACAGTAAGTGGAAGAGAGGCGAGGAAGTCTATGGAGAATGGTGCACTGAGAAGGACCATTGATAAACGGGTCATGCGTGGGTGTGAATGACCGAAGAGTCATATAGATGTCGACATCCTCCGTCTGAGCCCAAATTGGAGTTCTGATAACAAATTCCACCATGCTTTCAGTTAGAATGGGAGTTGATGTACAGTAGCTTGGCAATTATCGCGAATGTCCATCGCTTGGTGCCCCTCTCTCACCATCAGCATCAATCCTAAATGACTCAGCAAACTGATCTGTCTCTATACCCTTGATTTTTCACCACTTTCGACACGACTTAGTGATTACTGCTGCTCGCTATCTCACCCCCATCTCTCTCGCTCAGCTCCCTCACCTACCTCCAGGCCGGCCTCATCTCAACACGTTTGACGCATTTGAATGCTCCAAAGTACTTTGTTACAGTAGAGAAAGAATATGATCCGGTTTCACCGCATTCCCATTCATTCATCCCGTCAGCTCCGCCCTCGGGGCGTGCGTGGTGGCACGGTTTGTCTATTTCACTATACTGTATATTTAGAAAGGGATTCATCAGGAATTTCGACTCACATTTCAGCAGATAATGTTAGCCCGACAGCAGCTGGGGCCGATTTCATAAAACGCTATAACTGGTAGCTGTAACTTACAGCGGTAAATCTAAAAAGTTGTTGGTAACGGGTACCTGGTGGAAAAATGTGGCGCATAATTGGGACGCTACTTTACAGATTGGAAGATATGTTACAATAGCCTAAAATCAATAAACAGTAGTATTGATAAAAAATAATAATTCACCTTAATAAGGATGCAGTGAGGCAATTTGGTGCAAATGTCTGCACCTAGTGAGAAAGATGACAAGGTTTGTCATGTACTTTCTTTGCGGATGAGAGACATGCTTATCTTCTTCAACAATCTTTCTGTTTTAAACTCATTCATAGTATTCCTGAATCTTTTCACAACTTGAATATTTTGACCATCTTTGACTCTTTCACATCCATACCAAGCCATACTCCACACCAGATCGCTTCAAATCTTCATCTTTCCTTCTCCAGGTATACGGTTATGCGCTAAACTTAGCTACTATGCATTAAATTGCATACTGTTTGTACTTCCATTGAATGCGAGTTGCCTATACAAGAGTAACCGCTCTTTTGAGTTGCCATGACATTTTAACACTTTGAATTTATGTCGCTGCATTTAGATTGGGTTTGATGAAAGCTGGCGATCCATGGTAGCCAACCTCAGAGTCGGAGACGGCACTCACTGGCATCCAATAAACTAACCACTTGTCATCCTGTCACGACTACTAGAAAGCGCTATCTTTCGTATTTAAACGGTCACCTCCAGTTTGTTGATTGACAACTGTTCATGTATTCGCCGAAATAGAGCATCCCACTGTGTACTGTAGTAGCGGTTAGCCGCATTGCACTGTCGATATTAGTACCGCCTTTCCATTCGTGCGAAACATAACTGGCCGCATGAGGTCAAACTGATATTGCCTAGTATTGGCGGTATCCGTTAGCAAGTCCCCTAACCCAACCCGGCGTGCAGAGCGGTATATCTAATAAGATTCAGAAAGTCTATTATCAGTTTTACAATTGTTTAACGTTTACAATATTTGCAGTGCCGTGCATATTTCAAATATATTCACTGACTTCGTCTTCTGGAAGCGGACAAAATTGGTAGAACAATGAAGCAGTTACCACGTGACTTACAAGTGTGATACGTTTAACAACTGCCCCGTATAACGGAAACATTTTTGCACAATCGATCGTCAATGTTGGGCATGTATAGGAGAAATGCAATTGCGTTTACAAAGCGAGAATGATTTCTGATTGTCACGTAGTAGCCTATATACATTTACGAAGAGGTTATTCTTACAATACATATTATACGTAAAAAAACTCAAATCGCTATTTTGACGTAGACGTATAAATAACGATAGTTGTCTGTTATTCGTACGTTGGTCAAGTAAATTGAAATGATCGAGCTAAACAAGAAATATCACTTTCGTGCAAAGATATATTCATCAACATATATTGTACACTGATTTAATTCAGTAGTTGGAATTTTTAAACAAATTAATATTGACTTCACGTTTAACAGATCTTTCACGACAGCTGTTGATAAAATTATTCTTTAAACCATATACCAGGTGTAGGCCGTGTATGCGACCAGGAATCGACATCGGCTCTCCACTCGCATCTGTTCTTCGCTCGGTCACACAGGGATTCCAGACTGTCTATACTCCATTCTCTTAATTCAAAACACCAGGTTCTTGGTGGTGTTCCTCTCTTTTTATTTCCTTGTATACACTATCATGTGTGTTAGTTTAGTGTAATATCTACCAATTAAGAAAAATTCCTTTAAATAAACCATGTTGATATAAAAATAACGTTGTGCAGTTTAATTATCATGTTTTTTTAATATTTTTTAGACAAGTCTCGGGTCTTGACTGGAAATGTGCTAGCATCTATACCTACTCCTTTTGGCCGGAAGCCAAACAATTTTGACAGCCTCCTCTGGTTTGTTGCAGAAATCAGCTCGGTTTCCAATTTTGAAACGTTTTCCCAGAATGAAATGATTGCAGAGTGCCAGAAGACGAATTTCATTGTTTCTGCATTCTTCATATATTTCGAGTATGCTTTGAAACAATTCGACTATATGGTCATTGACTTGAAAATTAATTGTTGATTTTCCCCTGATATTTATAGAACGTTTTTAAAAAAATGTTTGATGCGTACACGCACGTTGTATAATTAACTGTTACCCGGAAATTAACTGATATTAACATAACATAATGTGATAATAAGCGGTGAAGCCTACATAATAAATAAAGGAAGATTAACACAATAACTCAGTCAGTAGAAAGAATAAAGTCAAGAGATTATCAAATATGTCAGATACAAACTACACACCAAGGACATCTTTCTATACATGTGCGGCTTCAATCTTGACTCTGAATCCGCCAACCCATGTGGACTGTAGTAAACACTTCGCTTTCCTAGGCCCTTTGCTTTCCTATAATTGTTTGCCTGAAGGTGTCTGTATCTGTTGAGTCTCTCAGTCTATTTTATGTTCATATGTTTCCTTATTTTGGCTTTTACTGAGCTTAGAAGTACTCCACCTTGATCCCGTTGGCTGACCCTCACAAGTGCTCCACTGGCATCGTCATCCACGATCTCAACTTTTTGATTATCCCGCAGTGTGCTGCTCCGAATTGCAGAGTTTTCTGAAATTTGTTTACCAATAGTAACAAATGTCCGCCCTGTAACTCTAGCTCCCGTAATGGGGGTTCCATCTCCGTCGGTTTAATGGCTGATTGAGAATCGGTACATACTGTATACAAGAAGGTTAATTCATGTGGTCCCTAGAGTTAATTATGTTCGAAACCCTGCACTAAGGGCTATCAGTTCAGCAGGTACCATGATGCCTGCCGGTGACATCGCTCTGATGTCAGTTTCCTTATTACCTTCAAAATACACGTTGACCGCTCCTGTCCCATTTGAGTTTTATATCGGTCTGTCAGACCACATTTCAAGGTTACCTTCTTTCGTATTCCCGCATTATGTTCAGGAAAAGAAAAACTGAATTTTAGTCTGGTAGCCGCATCTCATTTTCCGATCAAAAAAACGTTATGTGCACTCCCGATAAGATTGGGCAACTCCAAGGATATCTCAACTGGCACAAGGCAATTGACTGCCTCGTTAATAGCAATGACCTTGCATTATCTCCCTCCCGTTGTTGTCTGTAGTCTGATTATACACGTGGTTATTGTGATACTTCGCAAGACAGTGAATAATGTTCCAATTATTTAATTGACCTGCGACATTTGCATCGGCGGTTGTCCTTTGACAAAATTGACTCAGACAGTTAACTAGAGAGTGCGACAGAACAAAAGAACAAAAATGAGCAGACTGACTTACTTACTAATTGTAGTAGAGTATCACCTGAGCTTTCACTTGGCCAAGCTATAGCTCTACCTTCCCGGGTTAAAAATAGTTCGACAAACGGCATTGCTGCTTTCTCTGTTCCAAAGAACGAGGAACCCTCTCGTTGCACTCCCCCCCCCCTACACCGCCCAACCAGCCAACTACGCCATCACAGTCAATAGGAGGGCAATTCTTTTTCTTGTAATAATTAGCTCTGAGATTCTTTCGAGCTCTTTTTCCAGCAATCTCCTGTGGGGTATTTAGTAGCAGAGTGAAATATAATCGGTGTGCGGTGACTTCTTCATATTCTAGCCTACGTATGTAGAATTCACGTTTCGTTTCTTCTACACTGAGCGCGGTGCAATACAACGTTTGTTTACCACCTATACCCCAGCTAAATGCATACTGGAGAAATGCAACGGGAAAGCTGCCGACTGGTGGTGGGGTTTCTGTTTTACAGTGCAAACCTGTTTCAGTCAAACACATACCTAGTTCCAAGACATGAGTTCAAAGAGAACGGAGGGCTATAAATAGAAAGCATCCAACGATTGGCTCGGTTTAAAGACGTGTTCAGTTTTTCGATTAAGTGATACGAATTATGCACCATAACGGCTGTTTTTAAACATTATGACTTTGTTACAGGTTGTTTATGAAAATATCGTTCAAAATATAAAAATATGAAACTGATAACATTTTAAATTTAATGTTAAAACTGTGATACTTCTAAAACACGAAAGTCAAAACACACAGGCAAATATTGCAAACGCTTTCGACAACAAGTGTATTCAACAGGTAAAGTATCCGTCAGCCTATTTTTCGTGTAATTGTGCTTGCATTGTGAACTTTGCCTGATGAAGACAACTGCTGTTTGTTGAAAAGTTAATATTCGCCTGTGTTTTGCAGTGGTATTTTCAATTTAAATATTGTCCTACGCAGGTACATTTCTGCTCATTCTTCTGTCCCTGTTGCTCACTAGTTGTGTTCCCCTTTCCTTGATATTCCTCTTCTCGTATAGCCTTACCGAGAGGTTGAGACGTGGCATTGGTTTGTATCTCCTAAAAGTCTTAAGGATGTAACACCTCTGGCTGTCAAGTCAAGTGTGAAGTTTGAGTGTATATTGGTGATCCACGCATATCCTATTTGGGACTCACCAATCGACAGACAATTGATCGACAGAATTTTAAGCAACACGCAGGGAAGAGTCCGAATGCAATCAATTCACAACTTCTAACATGTGATGATTTACTGAATCAAGTGTGTGGCTCGGGACAATTTGGAACTGTCAATCATGGGAGCTTTTTATATTATGCTTGAAAACCTCCGCTGAATAATTCTCTTAATTTAATACCAGCGATGCCTTTTGGTTTCTAGTCACTTTACTGAACTGTAGATTCGATTAGATAGTTTTCCAAAAGCATTTTGTTATTCTTTATTTATAAACAATAGTCATAATCATTTTTGGAGAGCATTTTTTGCTGTACTTATTGGAAAATTCATATTTTTATTGCTGTTATTGATGGCATGCAGTTTCATATATGATTTTTTTGGGGGGAGGACATTATAGTAAGACAAATACTGCATACTATATAAGCACCTTGCTGCAAAGATCAACGAAGAAATCGAGCCAATCTATGACCAGGGGTATGTTTCTTGCTAAATAGCAGCTCCTGAAATTTATTAATTCAAATAATGGAAAATAAATTTAGTTGCCCAATCAGAATGGATTTCTAGTCAAGTAACATAGCGGCAATCGATAGCACAATACTTGACCATCCAAGGCAGCACGTGCGATTTATCTACAAAGCATGTAGTGGGCGCCCGTGCGAAATAAGAGATAACAATAGCTCGTTCGAGGCTGAATTTAGGAGCTCCTAGAAGTTATATGAAACAGGCTTTAACGTGTAATTACAAGCTCCTAAAGTTATCGACCAAAATGACGTCAACAACTAAATCTTTTGTCGCATTGGTTCTCTTTGGGGAATTTCGGATGGGGTTTACTGCTAATTTAAGTCATCGCTCCTAAAATATTAGCTGCTGCTAGTAAATTTAGGAGCTGCATGTAGTTTTTATAAAACAGAATTTATTTAGGAGCAGTTATTACATTTTTTAAACAGGCCTCAGTATTCATTAACGGAAAAGGACAATTATGAGTAGGAACAACACGAATTCAGACGAAATTTATTTTAACCTTCTTATCACAGGTAAAGTAACAAATGAAATACGCATATACAAAATGAACTTAGAAAAATCTAAAAAAAACAAATCAATTGTTCGTAACAGTTTCTTTAATTTTTTCTACAAAAGATTGCATTCCAAAAGGAAAAATAATTTCTATCGAATATTTTGTCGTCAAAGGTTTTTAGTTCTAAGTTTATGTCTTTGCTCCCCAACTTAACTCCCCGGCAGATTAGGGCTGCATAAAAAGTTAATTAATATACTCTTACGATTGGCATTCGAGTCAGTCTCACAATGCACTGACGAGTTGTCTCATTATTGCATTATTCATCCTTCTATGGAATACGTGACAAAAATGTATTCATAATAGCGGAATAAGCTGCTTAGGAAAAAGTGAAAATACTGACGAAAGGGAAAACCTTTGAAAAAATATTATTGCACTCAAATCAGCATGTTTACAAACCGGGTGATTCATAATTATTAACACAAACTAAATCCTTATAGTATTAAGCTATTGCACAACATTTATCATCCAAACTTAGTGTGCAGATAGTAAACACTTGTACTATTTTTTTTAACTAAAAGTCATTAAAAATTTTCACTAGTTAATCAATAATATTGATTTACATCTAAATTTCGATATTTCCATTAGGCAATTTGAATTCAAAGCTTATTTTATTGCCGTTTACAGCATTGCATCGATAACAATGTGGCATAAAACGTGTCTATTCATTCATTCAACACTTTCAACAATGTCATAATAAAAT
>JAUYWV010112796.1:0-12376 GCA_032274565.1 Nematoplana nigrocapitula
AGGGGGGAGAGGGAGAGAGAGGGAGACATAGAGAGGGAGACATAGAGAGAGAGAGAGAGAGAGAGAGATAGAGGGGGGGGAGAGGGAGAGAGAGAGAGAACCTCCCTAATCTCAGTAAATTTATCGATTCATCTTCTTCTTCACATTTATAACTTTTTATTTGTGAATTTAATCATATTGAGTCGTGCAGTTCATTAAAAAGTCGAAAAACTATTTATGCAAGATTGTGGAATTCTCCGTATTGTGTTGCATAGGTACAAAGATGAAACATGCGAATATGACCTAACTATGATATATGTATGGGATTTCAATAACATTAGTCAACTTTATGCATTATTTTAACATAAACTGTTATATCAAGTATGCAATAGATTTTTTGCGAAGCTTTAATAATTTTCATATAGAAATAATCTGACAACATTCGTGCCCGATATGTACGGAAGAATTGGTCAACTAGTAAATAGTGTGTCTAGAATAGGATATTGATATTGAATCCGCGGAGAAAACCCAAAATTAACAAACAGGCTTTATAGACGTGATAGGATTGTGGAATTATATGGTAAGATTAAGTCTTATGGTGAGATAGGTTTCTTGGGAAAGGCTTTAGAACAACAAATTTACGATAAGGTAGGGGAAGGTTATATGCGAAATGAACCAAGGTGAAAGTTGTATTAGTCAGATTTTACACTCCCCCGTTTACTTAGTAAAACAGCGTATTTATAATCTACAATATACATACCGTATATACTCGCGTATAAACCGCCCCCCCTACTTTTGCTCTCTAAATTTTACCAAATTGGTAAACTCACGTATAAGCCGACCCCCCAACTTTTGCAACATATACCTGGGTATGTATAACTAATTGTTTTTTAAATAGCAAATATTAGTTGATTTAGTATCTTTTTTAATAAAATTATTTACACTATTTGTTAATTGAATTTTAGTCACACTATTAGTTATCGCGAATCATATTGATGTTTTCTCTTCCTTTGTTATTCACCCTTTCTATCTGGATAGATAGCTGTTCCATAAAAATAAATCGGAATAACGAGTATAGCTGCAGCTATCTAGCCTAACTACATACACGTTCAATTATGCTCGCGTATAAGACGACACCCCCCCCCCACTTTTCATCCAAATTTATTCTAAAAGTTCTCGGCTTATACGCGAGTATATATGGTAGTTCTCAACCAGGAAGCAGACGTATTTGTGCGATTCGCGACAAACTATCGCTGCGAATCTGACTTTTTGATCTTGACAGCTGTCAAAACGAAGAAACGAAACTAACTTAAAATACGAAATGACATGCGTTTAGCAATTGTGAACGATGCGCCAAAGATCATGGAAACTGCAACTTCCCTTTGATTGAAATACGTATACAATATTCATTGTTATATTAGCCTTGATTAACGTAGTGCTAATTACAACACATACAGTATATAGAAAGTGGTTCAAATCGAAATACTCGGCTTACCAGTTTTTATACTTTAAAATCGGTTTTAAAACCAAACGTTTTGTCAAGACTGACTACTAAGAAAAAATTTACCTTTAAGTATTAACAATAATAAATTTAAACAAATACTTGTTAACTGATATTGTCTTTATATTTTAAACACGGTGTTTATCTAACTCCTAAAATAACTGTAATTGTTAAATACAAATATGATTTATATCAGCAAACAGAAATTGATTATAAGCTAGAAATCAGAGCTATACATATATTTATATATTCATTTACATAGAAGCGTACAAGCAACAGCTATTAACTAATATACAATTCAATTAAGCACAATTGAGATATATACAGTATTTATATATAAAATACAAACCCTGGAGTTTACATCGACCAGGGCGTAATGTAATAAAGGTGCTGTATAAGAAAAGAAAGCCACTGAGACAGATGAAATGAAAATAGTATTACTACATAACAGCTTAATTACAGAAATGCAACTCCTTCCACAGATCTCTAGGTGTGGTCAGCCGACAAATATCAACATCACATAAATGACATTTCCTTTAATTAAAAATAAAAACAATACTCAATCAGGGGCAAACTTTAACGTGTACTCATACAAAGTGTCACATTTTTTAAAACAAATACACTGACTTCTAATTAATCAAGATAAAATTTTTGCAATTGCAGAAAAATAATAAGCATTTCGATTACAATGATAATCTCTGAACTTGCTTTAACAAGAGATCTTTGTGTCTAAAAATGCTTAAAAATCAATCATAACCGGTATTCCAGGAAAACAGACAATCGATGGAGATCTTGAGTACCAACCAACCAATCACAGAAGGACACATATGGGAGGTGCCTATAGTTGTTCACAACCGGGTTGGCAAAACGCCTTACCTTTGATCAATATCGTAGGCAGAAAAAGTAAAGGAACAGCAAATATATTAAGTACTAATATCTAAATATAAATGAAATTTCGTCTGTTAAGTGATTCACTTTCCATATCCCGAATTTACAATAACGTCATTTTCTGCCCTGCTCGTGTGGTTTACTTGTGTAGTCTGGCAATGCATAAAATTCTTATAGTGAGCCAACGCCCAACTCGCAGGATGGTTGGCCGGATCAAGATACTCCTGCTCAGATTTACAGTACCAGAAGCGAATCCTTTATCAAGACTTTTCGCATGTATGCTCCTGTAGTAAAAAATTTACACATCTTCCGTGGCACCGCATTGATAAGGTGTAGGGTGGACCAACTAAATTTCAAGGTAGTAGTAAAGAGTTTCGTAACTCTAGACCAATCCATAGACACGAAGCGGTAGTAAAATTTATGCGGATATGAGAACCGTATTTTGGAGTTTAAAGTTACTACCCACCGAAAGCAGTCCCACCTACCCCTCCCGAGCTAACTTAAAATTTAGGCTAGATTTGTAATGGGTCAGATAGTTGCTTTGTCAACGGATATTCTTAACAACTTGGTAATTAAGTAGAGTTGAGTAAATGGCTGATCTACAGGTTGTGTCATAAGCTCATACGAATTAGCTAAACATCAATAAAAATCAACAATTTCCCATTTCCGTTAGACAGGTGTCCATAAAGTCTGGACACATAGTAACACAAAATAAGAGATTATTCATTTAAATTAAACTTGAGCTAATGTAAATCGACTAAAAGCTAGTCAAGGTCAATTACTCATCAATCACGCAGTACTAAGATCGATATGCATATTGGTGGAATTTTTCGTATGTGTATAACAGGGTATATAACAAATGCCGGACACCGCTTCATTAATCATAAAATTTAAAATAGATCGGTATTGGATTTCGTTTACTGTAAAATAAGTTATTCAGTTTAAACTGCTGTATTTGAAATCTCTGATTTAACTATACCAAAATCATTTGCTAATTTTCGTTTTGAATTCACTTATTTAGAAGCTCCAATTTTAAACTCTAACTACATAGTGGATTTTTAGTAAATATCCATTTTTAATTAATAATAACAAGATTGAAATTAAATTTAAGTAAAGGTACTACCAACATCACGAGTCTGTTTTAAACGTCTGAGACTGAATGAAGCCCAATTTGTACTTAATACTCAGGAGTTCCACCAGTATAGAATAGGTAACTGTTTTTTTAAATTGGGTATTGCTACCTTCTTAGGCTATAAAACAAATTACTTCAGATTATATTTTAAGTTCATTTTAAAAACGTACCTCTTTTATTTCTCCTTTATCTGGGCTACAAAATATAGTTACTACCTTTTGGATTTTTCTTCTTGTGTGAAAATTGGACTATTAAAAAATAAATTTTATTTTTTTAAATTTACATTTAGGATTTTTGATATTTTGTAGTTTTATAATTTTTTATAAAGTTACTTTAGATACAAAATTTTAGATGAATTTTTTATAAACACACGTATTTTTATTTTGAAGTTTTATAACATTGAAATAAGGGGCCATCCATTTAGTACGTACGCACCTGGGAGAGGAGGGGGTTATTCCAAAAGCGTACGCCTTCGTACATGGGGGGAGGGGGGGGGGGGGTAGCCAGATGAGTACGTACGCAAATTTTCATGTCATCAGCCAGACAGCACTAAACTCTAGTCGTTTCGCGGCTGGCAAAGCACAGGCAGCTGGCTTCACATTTTATTGGAGGGTAGACTGCCTACGCGCTACCTACAATGTCTGAAGGCTTCCTATTATCGACGTATAAGCTGTAGTTGTCTGAAGGCTTTCTATTATTGACGTATAAGCTATAGTTGTCTGAAGGCTTTCTATTATTGATGTATAAGCTATAGTTGGCCGCTATACTCCACCGCTCTTCAAAAAACACAATCGTTGATTCTCAATAATGAATAATCAACCAGCCACTGAGAGCGAATAAACCATTTGCATACTAGAAATTCTAGCTCGCTGGCACTATTTAATTAAGATAGTCAATGGTATATACCTACACTTTTCTGATAGTAGGCAGGTTACCACTGATCTAGGATTATGGATAAACAACTCAGATACCGGTTACAATATGACAGTTTTGTTAAACTTTACTGCACTGCATATCCCCATGTGCAAAAGCAATGTCAATATGAAGATGCTCAAGCACAGTGGAATAAAGTGAAAAATAATTTTGCCGAATTGTATCTGCTCAAGGCTCAACTGAAAGCCAAAGCCGCAAAATCAAAGGGCACTTTGTTAAGTTGTTGGGCAAGAACATCGACAGCTCAACATTCAGATTCAACGATGACGAATTCAAAGCCGACTAAGGTTTCTGATTCTCAACCCAGTGAATGTAAGCCCAGTACCAGTGAAGTCAAGGGGGAGACAACTTAAGAAGAGATGACAACTCCAGTCCAGAAAAAAGTATATAGTGAGAGCAGCAGATGAAAAATGGTGAACTGAAATGTTGCGAAGTATCAAAACCTTAGACAATCTTCAACAAGAACTAAGTTGTCTTGGGTTTCAGATAAGTAGATCAGCGACTTATCTTCATTTACTACCACGAAGAGGCAACACTTCAGAAGGTAAGCGGCATGTTACAACAGTTCCAGTGGCTGAGACCAGAAAATAATCTGTGGAAGTCGATTGTTGATCGAATGTTCGTGAAATCAATTGTTGACAATATGACTTCTGTTTGTGGACTGTTTGGATCCGAAGCAGTAACATACTTGTCCATTGATGACAAGGCTCGCGTTCCGCCAGGTTTAACTGCGGCTAATAAACAGGCACCAATTCTGATGCATTTGGAATACAAGGTGCGACTACCTGATCACGACTATGTTCTTGGGGAGAGACATAAACTCATTCCTTCGGTCTACGGAGAGTGCAACGTCAAAACTGATGGTGTTTTATCTTATTCTGGAAATACATTCATTCGTATTCACAGTGGAAAACATGACACTTCTAATGTGTACACCCATGCGTACGATGTTTGAGAACTCTTTGCAATGAACATGGTTGCATGGAAGCCAATTCTCCTGATTAATACTAATGGGGCTCAGGATGAAGCACCATGATAGCTGAAGATGCTTGCAACATCAGTCGATCTATTTCTCTGGTTAGACCTGGATGCTTTGATCCACAGTACCGATGCCACCGGCCTTTCCGCATTCAACCCAGTTGAACGTTGTCACACGACATTGCTGGCCTGATTCTTCTGCATAATACTTATGAGTCACATCTCAATAATCAGTGCAGGACTATCGACGAAGATCTGGAGAAAAAAACTTACAGGCTGCTTCTGAAACTCTTGCGGAAGTGTGGTCAAAGACTGTCATTGACGGACATAATGTTGATGCAAGAGCAGTTCCGCAAGGGTCTTCCTATATTCCAAGGGAACAGTCTGCAACATGGGTATCAAGACATGTTCAACAGTCAAGATATTCTTTGCAAATTATCAAATGCGATGATTCGACATGCTGCGCATCCTTCAAAACGAATTGGCCAACAGTGTTTCCTGACCGATTTGTGCCCCCACCTGCTGTCTATAGTTATACTGACAATGGTTTGGTGGCTTTGGAACCAAAACATTGCTTCGAAAACCCAGGAAAACACACGTTTGCACCTCTGCAGAAAAGACTGATCATCAGGGCACAACCTGTAACTGCTTTCACACATGTGCCCTACGACATATATTGTCCATCAATGCAGGACAAGATTAAAACCGGCATATATCCGAAGTGTGGAAGCTATTGGCCCAGCAATGCTGCAATGAAGCGGCACAAAATGTGCCATGCATCTGAGAAAACAGCAAAAGAAGAAGAAATTGAGGAAGAGACTCAAGATAAAGTGTATGAGCCAATAGAAGTTAGTTTTCCTGTGTTTCGGGGCAGCTACCTGGAGCTGCTGATGTCACCATTTGTTGAAGACATTTAGATAAGTATTGTGTTCTTTTTAATATATTACTATGACTCTGATATTGGTATTGTAACACGTTGGTATTGGTATTAATATTTCACACATCGTGCTTCCCTTTATAGTATTACTTTGACTCTGACATCCGTACGTACGCATATAAATTCTATATTTATGTTTTATTATTCTGAATTTCGGTATCCAAAATATACAAAAATGTCAATTAAACTGGAATCTATTAACGAAATTTCTTACTTTTTTAAAAGATGCGGAACAAAATAATATGAAAAGTCCCTGAACCTCATGTTGCTGTGTCTTTTATTTAAAAAATGCCAGTAAAAACAAAAGAGCGCGGGTCGATTCGCCCCCCCCCCCCACGGGGTAGGATATAGGGTTAGGGCCTAAGTTTTTTCTTAGGGAGGAGGGCACGTACCCCCTAGCCCCCCCCCCCCACTCCCCTGCGTCCGCACCTGCATAGTCAGAGTATACTCTATAATCTACATATATGCTATATATGCTGTGCATGTATATATCGCTGTTCTTCGCATTTTCGTAAAGGGATTTTAGACTGTCTATTATATAAAAATACGCTTGATTTGTTTCAAGTCTTTATCTCTCAAATGTTATCCATATATACGTGAGAATTATCTAAAATAGTATTTACTAATATGTATATATCTATTATCTGACGACAGTGTTTCGATTACGCCGCCAATTCAGCATGTAATAATGCACACAGAATGGTGGAACCGATATACAGTATGTATATATGATATAAGAAGCTTACCCCGCGGAAAGTGTGTCCAAGTTGTTCGTCTGATGGGGCTGCATCCAGGTTCGGACAAGACCCAGTTGAGGCGCCGACAATTCATCTTTGAGTAAGACCGGACCTCTTCCTGGATGAATCAGCGGATCCTATATAGACACACGCACCGAAAGAGAGGGATAATTGTGGAGAAAATGGTATAGAAAGATTCGGTGTTGGAAACGAGAATAAAAAAAGATTTAAAGGTCACAAGAGATAGGGAGAGAAAGGGCGAAAATAAAATCTCAAAGCATCACTCGGTGAATACAGAAGAAGACAGAGGTTGAGTCCCTCCAGGCTCTTCGCTCAGCCTACCATTCTCTATGATGATGACGCCGTTGGCTTGTGTTTTTCACTTGCCGTAGAGTGGAGGAAGGAGCTGGAATTGCTAGCAGAAGGCAAGCGGAACAACCAGCAGTGGTTCTTCTGGGACGTGGTCTCGGGAGTCCGGCGCGGCGCTGGCAACGACGACGAATATCCGCGTGTGTAGCAGCACTCTCCCCGTGTGCGACGGTGTACACTCTTCCCATTCCAGCCGGCGATGCCGACTCAGCATCCCTGTATCTCATGCCCCCCACCCCTGCCCCCGCCGCCTTCCTTCCTTCCTTCGCCACACCGGATTTAACAGCTGAGCCACAGCCGGGAGGCACTGGCCAATCCCTCGCGGGATTTCCCAATGAAACCAACCAATAGGATATGTGGATGGAGTCTCCCGTCGCTACGGCTTAACTGGGCAATAAATGCCTGTCTGGAGTGGCGGCGCTTCTGCCCGCGGTGATAATATCGGGGGTTTCCCACTCTCTCCCGCGGGGTCTGGCTCTCCTTTGCTGGTTGCGGCTCCCCTCCTCAGTCGACTAGCCAATCAGAACGAAGAAAGGGGATGCCGTCGTTAACTGTTGTACGAAACCTCAATATTTTCAGCTTTTGATTCTATAGCAGGATTTGAGAATCAAGGTATTTGGTATAGAATAGTCAGAAGACGCATACCTAGTAGTAGACATACTACAAAATCTCTACAGGAGGCGGATATCCTTCCTGCGACTCCACAGTCACAGACATCAGAAAATTTTAATTAGGTCAAGCCGAGGGGGTATACAAGGCGACACCTTTCACCCACACTCTTCACCTCTGTCCTGTAAGAAACCATCATTAGGAAAACCCATTAGGAAGGCAAAGACGAGTATATTTCACACCTCTGTTTTTTACGACATAGATAATTCCATAGAAGAACTACAGAGATTGCTTCAAAACATCCATGAAACCAGTAAATTGCGACTCAACAAGCGCGGTCCCAGAAAATTTGTCAGGGGGGCACAACATGAAAATATGTATTTTTAAGAATAGAAGTGGGCGCCCTTTTAAGTGGTCAGAATTTCAAGAGGGCGCCCGTTTCAGTGGTTAGAATTTCAGGAGGGCGCCCTTTTCGTGGTCAGAATTTCAGGACCGCGCCCTTTTCAGTTAAGTCAACATTTCAGGTGGGCGCCTTTTTCAGTGGTCAGAATTTCAGGAAGGCACCCTTTTGATTTGGTCAGAATTTCAGGGGGGCACCCTTTTGATTTGGTCAGAATTTCAGGAGGGCACCCTTTTCAGTGGTCAAAATTTCATAAGGGCGCCCTATTCAGTGAAATCAGAATTTTAATTTCACTGAATAAGGCGCCCTCCTGAAATTCTGACTTGACTGTATAGCCAGGGCGTATATTTTTAAAGGGTGTAAATTTCTTTTCTTTCTTAGGGGGCACGGGCCCCCTAGCCCACCCCCCCCCCTGCGTCAGCCCCGGCTCAAGATGTATCTATAGGTGAAACCAAAATTACATGCAACCAACAACATGGTCCGCCGTAAAACCATAGACATAAAGAAAACTAAAGAAGTCAATAACTATATTATATAGTCAACTTTAAATCAAAGATCTAGGCGAGTTTCAAGAAATGCTTTGCAGGAAGATTGGTTGGACATAGCAGCTTTTGGAAATCCGTATATCATGCGATGAAAAAATTACCAATATATGAGGCTGAAGTGAAAGGTGTATACAAAGAATACATCCTGCTGTATAGGTCGGGGGAGGTAAACCTAGTCTCTGAAATATACGCAACTGCAGAGAAGCTAGCGATCACAAAGCGAAAGATGGAGAGGAGAGATCCATGGTGGGCGTGAATCTCCGCGTATATAGAAAGACAGACAGTTGGATCGGGCAGCAGACAGATGTCGCATAGTTAACATCCAGTGCTGTGCGAGACAAAACAATCACCGGCGATGGGCAGGACACGTGGCAAGACGAATGGACAACAGATGGACAACACGCGAAGCAGAGTATAGGTACCACGGCACGTGGACACAATGAACCACGAGACCGACCTGGAACGATATGGCAATTCATGACCTAATACGCTATACAAATGGCAGGATCAACATGGGTCGCATCGCGAGGACAGAAGTTTGTGGATACAATATACTATAGGCGTAGGAACCGGGGGGGGGTGGCTAGGAGGGCTTAAGCCCCCCAAATTCATTTGCCGAATATTCGAGGGGGCTTAGCCCCCCCCCCCCCCCCAAATTTGCTGTATAATTTGAGTTGCCCTTTTAAAAATAAAGTTATACTAGATAAAACAGAAGTCATTTTAGTGAAGGTGCCCCTTTTCAAAAATAAAGTTATACTATAGATAAACGCGGAAATTTTACTTAAGGTGCCCTTTTTGTAGTAACGTGTACCCTGAGTTTGATCAGCCTATGTAGACAAAGTATATAGAAAGGGGGTTCCTCCTTCGGGATTAACATCAGGAAATGATGATATTGAACAAGGTTACTTTTAAATCGTAAGAGGCGTAGTTTGGTTGACCGAGAGTGGATAAAGAATTGCGAATCATTTATCTGTTACAGGTATATACGCCATCTTGTGAAGCGAGCATATAAATTGCAGTAGTGACCATGTAAAACGCCGTTCAGAAAGTCAGTCCACAGCACTGACAAGTTAAAATAACAAACCATGCAGAAAAACTTCTGATTAATAAACTTTCAGTAAGCGAAGCGACCTTTGGATTTATTCTATAATACAAAAATCTATTATTTTTTGTGTCTCTTTTTAATTCAGATCCTGACACTCACCGTCACCTGAGTTTTAAGCAGTGTAAATGTATATGAGACAAAGTGTCCATAACAGAGATTTAAGAAATAACCTCGATTTAGTAACAGATGCACTATTTTACAATAATAAAGTAATAGAAGGAGCAAGCGTCATATGGAATCAAACTAAAACTGATCTTAAGTCTATTAAAAACAGGAAAATCTTTAAACAAAAATACGAAAAATACATTATTGTCAATCTGGTTAACCTTACCCCTTATGCCTTTTTTGTTGTTGGTGTTTTTTTTGTTGTTGATGTTTTTAATTGTCAAAACATGTTATATTAACAAATCTGGCTGAACTCACCCTTTCTGTCTTTTTATTTTTTCATGTGTGTGTTATTGCTGTATTACATGCTATAATTAAAGTTTGTAATGTTTATTAAAATTGTAAATGAGATGTTTAAGGTGCCAGCTCGATCTGCTCTAGCAGCCTCTGGCTTCCAATTGTATTTTTACAATAAAATTATTATTATTATTATTATTTGTATTGCATGTTGAACGCTATATATATTTTAACGATGTTAAAGCTCTTAATACATAATTAAACAAAATTACCATCATACTTATACAAGTTATACGGTGACCGACCTATATATATATATATACAGTATATTGCATACATGGACAATAAAAGTGGCAATATTTGGCAAATCTGATAGCAAGATCCAACCCTGCAGACATCAGAGACATGTCCTCTGCGTGTAGAACTATATTGTTTGTGAGCATGGTGGAGTTTTGAGCTAAACTTCATCGATACGCCGCAAAAATCAATGAAATAGAGAATTAGGCGATATAATGACAGATTGTTCACTGTTTAACAACAACGGATGACTGGGTCTTTTTTACGCCCGGTCGGTTTCTAAGTAAGCCTATGTTTTCCATGTAAGCTATTGCTATTATACCGTCGCAACAATGGGTATATATTCTAAATGCTTTACGCAAAATATATTATATTTTCAATCACTTTTCTATATTTATATGGTTGTTTGAACCCCAGCACCTAAGCCCTCCTACCATTTATTTAAATTTCCAACAAACAATATATTTCTAATCTGGACTCACCATCAAATTGTTTAATGAGAACACGACGAAAGCAGTGACGGGTAAGTGCATAATTAAACGTCAACGATAAGCGTTAGCACTTCTTTGCTTGCTCGAGAATCGCTCACCTATTCTATTGGTTTATTGATCGATAAAGTGTCACTTCTATAAATCTGACACGCCGTTGCGTGTTGTTGGATTTGTGAATAGAGATTTAATTGTTTTATCAATTCCATTTATTGATCAACTATTACAGTATACGAAAAATCTGATTTTTTATCCATTTTCTCTTATTCTACTGCACTTTTACTGTATTATATCCAGGCCCGTAACCAGGGTCCAGGTTATGAAAATATAGACGAGGCAAAAACTCCCAAACTTATACGCCTCCCCCCTCTGCCAAACAAACCTTCGCCTTCATCAGTCTATCGAAATAATATGTCCCCCTTAGTCCAAAAAAATTTACGAAAAGAACAAACAATACTATAGCGTAACTTACAGTATAACCGATGAGTGTATACGGTTCTTGTTAAATTCAGCACATTGACCCTAATGAAAGGTGTAGATGGTTTTGAATTGCGGCTCTTCATATCATGCTAAGACAATGGAATCTCCCAGTTAAGGCAGAGATCTGACATCACCAGGCTCAAGAACTTTGCCCTGGGATCAATCCTCTGAGATCTACTCAGTTTGTTACTAACTGTTTGGCAATGTGGGCAGTGTGAACATGAAGAATGAATGACGATGTAACCGAGGGTGACCATTGACAACGGGGAAAAGACGAAAAAACATCAATCCAACGCCTCCCCCGGTCCATCAAACCTACACCCGCTCAGTCCACGAAACCTACACCCTTCAGTCCATCAAATCTACGCCACCTTCAGTCCATCAAACCTATACGCCACCTTCAGTTCATCAAGCCTACGCCATCTTCAGTCCATCAAACCTACACCAACTTCAATCCATCAAACCTACGCCACCTTCAGTCCATCAAACCTACGCCAACTTCAGTCCATCAAACCTACGCCACCCTCAGTCCACCAAACCTATACGCCACCTGCAGTCCATCAAACCTACGGGCGCCCCCTCAGTCCACCAAACCT
>JAUYWV010112807.1:0-12374 GCA_032274565.1 Nematoplana nigrocapitula
TACTCCGCATTTCTAATGCATTTTTGCCACACTAGTGAGATGTCCAGTGTTGTTCGCCATTCCGCCATATTAAATCATCTGATGTCGCTTCTAGATTAAAATAGCTGTGCCGCGGAATCCGATTTCTATGATTCATCCGAATAGCTTGGCAGAAATCTCGCTAGTTAAAGTGTGTGCTCGCGATACGATTAATAGCAGTGACAGCTGACAAAAAGATGTGGCAAGTGATAGTGAAATGTAAAATTAGTTTTCAAATAAGTAATTTAGCACAGTGCCTTCTATTAATTTGCCTTTCTCTCACACACAAACCATCTCTTTTTCACTCCCCTCTCTCATTTCTTTTTCTTTCTATTACTTTACCTCTTCTTCTTCTTTTTGTTTTTCTACACGTCAAGAAGTCAGCTATGAGAGACTGTAGTTTCATCTTAGAGCGGCTGGCAACCTGTCGAGACAATAGATGACAAACACCTTGGTGGACCCCTCCCCCCGCCTGAAACACTGCAAGAGAACACATCCGGCATCCTGGCCTACGTGAAGGCGGTGGGCCGCGCCTGAGCGGTCCGAAATGGCGAAAGAAGAAGAAGAATATGACAACTGATCCCTTCTCAAACGCCTCTTCCGCCGTAGGAGACAGTCCCCAGTTTTCCCTCCTCCAGTTGGCTTCTTCGATGACTTTGTAGCCCAAGAGACCCATAACGACGGACAGTTCGCATCCACCTCTTCGTTCTCACGCAGAGTTGACATAGGCCCAGCTGCCTCGCCACTTTACGAACCTGATCGAGTTGGTGATAGGTCCTTCTGCTTTCGTAACTTAGACCGTCGAGGGCTCTCTCCGCTGGCAGTTTACCGGGGCTTCCCAGAACCAATCAAGCGTCCCCAACCCCTCTCCCGCTCTCTTCCTCCTTCCGGACTCGATCGCGCTTTCCTTTGCCCTCAGCATCCACTCTTCTCTACCTGTCTTACGGATTACCGCCTTCGCCGTGCTCCACAGAATCTGCATTTCCTCTCGTTCTGGTGCTATGCTCCCTCCTTTAGTCTATTCAGTATGCTATTGTTGTTGTCGTTACCCGGCAACTTCCCGAGGATGGGGGGCGGGGCGCTGACGCCCAGTAACCGAGCGACACCCCATGGCCGTCTCCATAGGTCGAGGAGGCTCACCGTCTCGCCAAAGATGGCAAGGCGGAAGCCTGAAGATGGGGGACAAGAGAGGAGAAGGTGAGAAAGGTTCTGCTGCCCTTCTCCGTAGGAAGGGTAAGAGGGAGAATCTGTCAGACTGATCCGATGGAGGTAAGTAGCAAGAAGGGTGGAGTGTCCGTTGCAACGAAGGCGCGAAAGTTCGCAACGGGTAGAACGGGGAAGGAGAAGCTCACCAGGTGAATTATTGGGGATCTCGCTGTCGAAGAGTTTATTGCGAAGTGATAACCGCCAGGGAGAAAGGAGAGAGTGATGGATATAAGAAGAGGAGGCAGAGAAAGAGATTGGGGCAATAGCGGCAGAGGAGTCACCGGCCTTGGCAAGAGCATCGGCCCTCTCATTGCCCTGCAGGGATGAATGCCCCGGAATCCATTGAAGGTTTACCGAGACATCCACGCCGGCAACGTGTTTTAGTGAGGACCAGATAGAGTGGATGTTGGAAGTGTGAAGGTTGAGGAGAGAAACGGAGGAAATAGAGTCCGAGAGAACTCTAATGGAGGTGAACTGACAGGTGTTTCTGTGCTATTGTTGTCGGTGTGGATGCGAATGACCTTATTATTATCCACGGGCCTCTTCCTTGCGATACATTATCTCGACAGTCTAAAGCGAACATAGTTAGCCATACCTGCGTTGACAAAAGGGTACTGATAACGTCACAGTCGCCCTTCTCAAAACAGAAAGTAATTCAGTGTGGCCCGGTTCATTCCTGGCCTTATTTTACTTTAACTTTAGATGACATTTCTTTAAAATAGGAATTTCATGGCATGCCACCGCATCCAAATCTGAATAATGTTTGTAGAGGGACATATTCACAGCTGTGCATGTGGCATACATAGACACACCGTCCTGTTCGGTGGTCATGTTGGACAATCTTTCTCTTCCCCGATTTGGCCGGCCGTGCCCGTATATAAAAGATAGTGGTGGTCAGTGAGTTGAGTTAGAGTTATGGTGACATAGATGAGACAAAAACAGAGAAGAATCACGAAGTTTATTAGCAAGCACAACGAGAACTGTGAGAGGACTATGGATGTGTCTGCTAACTCTCAATTCTCGGTGACAAATAGGAACAAAAAATGACTAACATTTACGATGCACTCTACAAAATGCAGGGGCACACATACACATAAACAACCAAACAGAGAGTAGTGCAATTCTGTGCTAAAGAAAGGAGTGGTGTGAGTGTGTGTGAGAGAGAAAGACAAAGTGGTAGAGTGGGAGAGAAAGAGAAAGAGAGAGGCAGAAAGAGAGGGAGAGAAACATATGTAGAGAAAGATAGGGAGAGTGAGAGAAGGCGAGGGAGGGAGAGGAAGAGAGACAGAAAGAGAGGGAGAGAGGCAGAAAGAGAGGGAGAGAGAACGAGAGGGAGAGAGAAAGAGAGGGAGAGAGAAAGAGAGGGAGAGAGAAAGAGAGGGAGATAGAAAGAGAGGGAGAGAGACGGAAAGAGAGGGAGGAAGAAAGAGAGGGAGACAGGCAGACAAAAAGGAGAGAGAGAGAAAGACAGAGAGGGACAGAAAAGAGAGAGAGAGAGAGAAAGAGGTATCTATAGAGAAAAGGATAGGGAGAAAATGAGAGGGAAACGGAAATAGAGGGAGGAAGAAAGAGAAGCAGGTAGAAAGAGAGGAAGAGGGAGAAAAAGAGGAGGGAGAGAGAAAGTGAGGGCGAGAGAGAGAGAGAGATATAGAGGTGGTAACGGGAGGGCAGAGAAGCGACACGAGGTCGAAAAAGGTAAACAAAATGCAAGGTGAAGAGAAAAGGAGAAAGAGAAAACAGGGCGGAGCAGAGAGAACAGAATTAGTCACGAGATGTGAAGAAAACGAAAAAAGGAGATGAAAGGAAAGAAGCGATGAGAGAGTATTGGAGGAGAGATATAGAGAAGAAGTGAAAATAGGTGAGAAGATGTGGGCGGAAAAGAGAGAACGGTTGGAAGCGAAGACTAGGGAAAAGAGGCGGAGTGCAATGGATAACGAAAAATATCTGCCCCTTCCGTTTTCTTTCCATGTCAACATCTGCACAAGACTACTTACAATGCACTACACATACACTGGTCTGGGTGTGGATACTTACTCGGAGAAGCTTGTCAAGCAGAGAAAAAAGGAAGAGAAAAATTAAAAAAATTGCGATAGTTTCAACATAAATGTACAGTTTAAAAGAATCAACACTGAAGATGTAAATCATATTCAACTACAATGATAACCTTGCTCTGCGGTAAACTGCACGAAAAGCATAACTTTCTAGTAGCATAAAAATCAATATTAATAATACTGTTATATACAACGAATAATTATGTAAATGATCTAATCGTGAACCAGTTCCACCTCGACAACCTTCCTGATACGAAAATTTAAATGAACTGAAAATCCATAGACCTTGGGTTCCACCCGCAGATGGGGCCTGGACTACTGACTTTCAGCACCTGGTAGACAGTATTGAAAGTGCTACAAGTCCCGTCCACGCTGAATGACGAAAATCCGATGGTTGCTACGCCATGCTGGAACGCATCAGCAGCTGATGCAAACGATTATCATTAAACCAGTAACGCTGAGAGTAACCAGATCGGCGAGATCATTTTGTTGATAAAATGGCTAAGAGACACGGACGCTATACTTACTTGAAGTTCTCCTCTTGGTGCTTCAGAAAAGCGACCCGAATGAACTTGAAAATTCCGGGCGTGAACAGATAGAGGCCGCAGTTGATTAGATTGCTGACAAAAGTGCGCGGCTTTTCCACATAATGCATCACCTGTCGTGGGGGGCGGGGTGGAGTATGGGGCATAACAGTTGGTGCCGGTGGATGTATGAAAGACAGGCAGTATTACTACGAGTGTATTACCTCGTGGGTGTCCTTATTTTCCACAATACATCCGTAATCCGTCGACTGCTGGCGGGTGGCCTAGAACATCAGAAGAGGGAAATGAGGTACCAATATGGATTGCAAAACATAAGCGCAGGATATTCGAATAATCGCTGGTACGGTCCATTTGGAAAATAAACTAAAACAACGCAGCCGAAGATTTCATTTACATTATGTAAAGTGCATAGATGATCAGTGAAGGAATTGTCAGAGTGTGAATGGTTCTTCTTTAGGAGTTTAAAACTGGAGGCTTTAACCAGGGACACACCTTTCATCTATTGTAACAATGCGCAGTTTCTTCGTGACGTGGAAAATCAATAAAATCGTTTTGGAGGGAGCACTTGAATTGGTCTATTACCAATTTAATCCAAGTGGCAATGAATTAGTCCTATAATACATACCTGCTTGGACTGCCTTCACCGTGCCTCCTTAAGAGAGTTGGCCGCAAGACCTCTAAACAAGGAGAGCTATCTGACCAGTCCTCCCGTACTCACTACTGCTGCTTGGGGATAGTTCACGATTGCGTGTTCTTACCTCTGTGGCCATGATAGTGAAATGCTCCCTCTGGCCAATTCGCTGGTGGAATTCCAGCATTTCTTCCAATGGAAAATCGCAACAAATATCCGCATTTATCACAAAAAAATGCTGCGGAGCTCCGCCCAATATTTGGTCACGAAAATGGTATAGGCCACCGGCTGTTCCCAGGGAGGTGAATTCTTGGAGGTACCTTCACACGGAACAAACAATGAGAGATTTAACTGACATTTATCTACAATGCTAAAAGAGTTCTACAGAGAACTGCAGGTCAGGGCAACTGCAAATTCTAGCAAGCACCTAACGATCACCTTAGTAATAGAATAACGGTCAAACGAAGCATCGGATTACCATGGTTACTCCCTCATCGAGAACATTCCAATTGTAAGATTTGGTGCAAAGCATAGACATGGTTGGGACTGTGTACTATTATGCTGTCAGGTCACAATTCTACATTAGCCCAGTCAGAACTTCTCAATACATGATATCTTTAAACAATTAGATATATGTATTTATAGAAAGTCCTACTTTCAAACCAGATAGAATGGTATACCAAAAAATGTGGGAAAATTGTAAAAATCACTACTCAGTCATGTGCATCATGTATCATGATGAATTTTTGGATATACAAGACTTACCTGATCTGAATATGGAACTCAGTCTGAGCATCATGAATAAACTGATTCAGTTCATTCGACATATGATAAAAGCCAACGAGAATGATCTCCTGCATCCCTTTCAACTATAGATTGAAAAGAAGGACATATATCATTGGTGGAATACAAATGTCCAATTTCCAAAGAATTACTTTTACCTGACAACATGCTTCGATGTGGTGATAGATAATTGGATAGCCAGCTACTGGAAATAAAGGCTTGGGGAGTTCCAGAGACAAAGGTCGAAATCTGGTGCCTATGGAAAGTGGAAGTAATTTACATTTTTCAATAATAAAATCTTTCAAAACTTATAATAGTTGAATCATTTATTATAGAAAAAATCATGTGATTCTTTAAAATAAAAAATTTTAGAAATGGTTTGCAACTATTATACAGGATTCATAAAAATAATAAAAAATGTCCTCATTGTATACTACTATAATAGTAGTATGTTGAACAAGTTATTTCTGAAAAAATCAAAAGTCGTCATATTATACTACTATGCTGATCTTAGATTATTAGGCATTTTAGAGCCTTTTCTATCAGCAAAACTAAATTCTTTATGGATGTGTTAAACATTTTGTTTTTGCTTTAAAAAATCTTTCTAGGTTTATTCAGGTAAACATAGACATATTTTTTAAAGTGTTATATCTCATCCAAATTGTGATACACTTATAGTTTTAGTATAAAAAAAGAAAGAAAATGTTAACTACTAATTGAATGTTTAAATTAAAATAAATACTTTAAAAATTGTTTGTAATTATTTATTTTATATTAACGAAGAGTAAAAATTACGAGTTATATACTTAAGATATATTTTAAAATACATTTCATTTTTTTAAAATTGTTTAGAGAAAGTATTTAATGTGAAATAGTTTGAACTTATTTTGTCTATGAAATAGTGAAATGAACATATTTTGGTTAATATACATTTCATAATTTTGGTACAATAAAATATGTTTGATTGAATTTTATATATACCCCTCAAAAAAAATTAAGGACCACTTTTTCACTTGCATGCCAAATCACAAAAAAACATTATTTAAAAACTAATTATTTTTCAGAGATTTTATTTTTTTATAAACCAAAGAAAATGAAGTTCAAATTGCAATGAAAGCTGAGTTACATGACTTTGAACCCAATGACTCTCAAAAACAAATTTTCTACAAAGTATCTCTGGCAAAGTGTCAATAATGATTGTGACTGCAGTTGTTTCCAAGGCATTCCAGATGGCGTTCGTTTATGTAGGGGACCAGGTTATGTAGGGTAGCTTAGAGTACTCCATTCCACTGTTGCTGGAGCAGTTGAAGCAGCTGAATCAGATTAGGAACACAAGGTAATTCTGCCAATCCGTCATCTAATCTCATCCATTCTCTGAACACTGGTCATTATCAGTGATGGGCAACTAATTTAATTGAAATTAGTTTTGCCCTGAAACTAATTGATATTAGTAATTGCAATTACTAATTGAATTAGTTAGTCTTAATAATTTAATTGAGAATAATTCAATTATTTAAGACCACTAATTCTAATTGAATCTATTTTGTCAATTAGCAATTAGTTTACCTGCTTTGTGAAAGAAAATGTTTTAGCCGTCCGGCTGATGCAACCATAGAAATAGAATATACAAACAACTAGAAGCTGTGTGCAATTCAATCATCATGGTTACGCTTGGTATTTTCAAACAGGGCAAATGATTTGGTTTCTATTGATTTCAATGCAAATTCATGTATTTTCAAAGAGGCAAAACTACATGAAATATAACACATATGAATAAAATTATATTAAAATGTGCACCTGGATGAGAGATACAATAATACACATAACTTATAACTTATAACTTATAGCAGTATACATTAATTGATAAAAAAAGTTTTTCTGATAACAACTTTACCTAGTTTTATAATGTAAAGTGTGGCTGGCAAGACCATTAGTTTCTATCGATTTCAATGCAAATTCACGTAATTTCAAAGAGGCAAAACTACATGAAATATAACAGGCTGACTACCAAGGCGCTGGAGCACCTGGTGATGCTCAAGGCTATGTGCAGGATGCTCTAATTCGACTTCTACTGTTGTCAAATCTTTTCGTATCCATATAAATATTGAAACGATACATTCTGAAGGATTCAAGGATAATTGAAACTACTTGTAACTAATTAAATTAGTTGACAACTAATTTAATAGAAAATAAATTAGCTGTTTTTGAAAAATAATTTTAATCACTAATTCAATTAGTTTGCTGCACTAATTTAATTGCCAATTGATCAATTAGTTTGCCAACTAATTTGCCCATCACTGGTCATTATCCTGATTTTAGCAATGTTTCCCTTATCTTCAAGTGCAATTCCACTAAAACTAGAAGAATGTTTGAATCTGCTTTTATTCTAACAAATAAACCCATTTTTTGTAAATTTTAACAACGGCTTCTACTCTCTCAATTATAATTTAGGCAAACTCCTTCTCAACTCTATTATGTAATTTTTTGCCTCTCCTTTTGTGCTTGACTTTCCCAAATTTTTGGTTGATGCCTAAACAGTGATAATGTCAAGTGTTCAGTTTTTCTCTCTTTGCCATATATGTGTCAGAAAACTGAAATGAAATTTTTTCATTTTAAAATTAGTGGAATTAATGCAATATATGCATAGGTACTAAACCTCTTAATTTCTAATGAAATGAGAGAGACATAGTAAATAACGCATCCAGCAAAGCAAAGCTCACAACTTTTGCTATGAAATATAAGTCCCTATATAGTAGTTATAATTACTTATGGATGGCACCTAATAAGAAAGACTCTTTGCACTAATGGAATTAAATTATTTTTGAATTTAGGGACAATAATTTGGATCTCATTGGCAAGTTGCTTCATTTTGACTCTGTATTCATACAGTTGCTATGCTAACAAAGCTTAGTGCTTACAGCAAAAAGTTCCTTAATTCCAATTGCATGAAACCATGGCTATAAAAAGATACTCCATCTTGGATAAAATGGATCATAGTCACGAAGATTGATATGCGAATTTGAATAATTCTATTAAGTGTACTATTCTTTCGTACTTATTTTTAATATAGTTTGCTTTTACATTTAGGCCTATCATATTCGAAATTGTATTTCTCCCTACTAAATTTATAATAGTATATAGACTTTGAACAAATCTATGATATACATTTGACTTATATAAAAATAGCTACCATGTATCCTTGAATTATACTTCACAAATCACTTTCTTCAGAATTCCAATTCTTTAATTCGATTTTGGGCAATAAATATATAGAATTATTATAATACTGGCATTAGTCAATATATTTGACAAATTTTATATTTGTGAAAGTAAACCTATTTAAAAAATAACTTTTATGGATCTATTTTCTTACTATATTTTGTTGTTTGATGGTGTAATACAGCCTATAATTATTTTTCTCCATTGATGGTATAATAGTCTACAATTCTGACTATTGTACTATCGATGATGCAATAGTTTTTGCCTATTAGCTATATAAGGCAATCCTTAAGTTTAGACCCATAAATTCCTAAATTTGTTTACTTGTAAATATTGTTTAAAATATCACTAATGACTAAACAGTTTATATAGTATTGGGTGCTAGATATGGTGAAACATGGTTCTAGAAAATGTGTGATGATTTAAGTTAATGATTGTCGCAGTGTTATACTCCTCCCTAGTTATTAGGCTAGTATCATTTAGCAACATGTTTGCCTGGCAGGCCCGTAGCCAGGATTTCCCCAGGGTCATGCGCACTGGGCAACTTTGAGAGATTACAGTACATTTTAGTCAAAGAAAACTATATAATTAGTATAAGCTTATACATAATTATTTATCATAAACACTTGAACAAATGATATACAAATTTATTGTTGTCCGAGCACTTTTGTAAGAGACATTTAGTAAATAATCAACATACAAACAAGCATATATCGTCAACATATACAGATAAACTGAACTATGAAAGTAAAGTATCACAAATAGAACTTATTGTCTAAACTTGTGTGAATAATGATAGAGTAAATTATTATTCCTGAGGATTTATCAGTCCCATCCTCCTAGGTTTGGCCTTGGCGAATCTGTCTATTATATGGAGTCAATTTTCAGTTCAGCTACAATGTTTTTGTGAATGAAAATCATGAGCAAGGCGTTTAGCCTGCCCTCGCCCATGGTGCTTCTTCTGCAGCTTTTCACATATCGAAGACTGGAATTCGCCCGTTCCACGGTTGCAGAGGTGATTGGCAATAGAAGAAGATATCTTAGGATCGACACAATATTGGGATAAGTAACCGAGGTCACACCATTTCGCTGGAGGGTATCTGTGGGAGTTGTTCATCAGGCACTGTACCCCGTAGGTGTCTCCACCTATCGATATATTGACTCAACGTTGAGGGATCAGGCAGACCAGTGCCATAAAATTCTTGGAGAATGTCAATGACCTTTTCATTCATCCTGGTTATAATGTTTCTTGGCAGGATCGCTAATCCCAAAGTGGCAGATTTGGAAAATCCACTGAACCTGTTGGTCAGCTCGGAAAGCAACTTGTACAAGTACGGGTTAAATACAGCAACACGGAAATATGTCTCAGGACTTACTTCTGAAAGGTGATTTTCTCGCAGGGTTTATCGACCACAGGAGGCTTCTCTATGAGACAGGGCTTTGATCTTTTACTTCAAAACCGGTTCATGAGTTTCCGCGTTGTTTCTTCGACAGCATCTCCAAGAGCACGTGAACTCTTTGGTTAGAGTATTTGAAAAATCTCCCAACTGCCGACGGGTTTTCCATCATGATAATGATGACTTGTTCATTAGCTGCCCTAAACAATGTTAAGTTAAGGTCATGAGTGGTACAGTGTAGATACGGAGCCCTTGGATTTAGACGTAGAATGTGCTGTACAGCCATTTATGCCTCCCGCCATATATCCTGCAAGTCTTGAATGTTGAGGCCTTTTGCTGTCAAGCTGTCGACTAATGTCTTGCTGATGGCATCACCTGTTACTGAATAACATTTTTCAAAGCATAATGACCTGTCGATTGGCATATCTTCTTTGTTGTAACGCATCGAAATGTCTATCTATTCCTAATTGGTCATGTCTGTCACTTCGTCCGCCACAACAAAGAAACTTCGGCCCAATCGGTTGGTTATTTATTTATTTCCAGATCGCATCCTCAATTTCTAGACGAATACTGTCCAGTAATTCATTCTGAGCCTCTGGTGAAATACATGTTGCATTTCTTTTTGCAGTCTTTAGATGCGACTGAAGAACAATATCACCAGCATGCATCAATCAGAAGATGCAGCAATCCACGAAACATTCCACTTGATGATCCTTCGTTGTCATCGAAGATGATACCATAGTCTACATCACCTCGCAGTGGAAGGTCATACTTCTAACAGAACACCAGGGGTCTAGAGAGATATTTAAATAACTCCCGGTTCTGTTGGACCCGCTGTTCATCTGCCGAATATATTTGGAAGTAAATCCTTTTATCTGGGTTTTCGTAGTTAGCCTTGAAAAACTTCAACCTTTCCATCGAAATGCGATGTTCCGGATTACGGAGTTCATGTCTTTCGGCCTCATCCTCAAAACGAGGGAAACAGATTTAGGGACGGGAAATGAATATTTCCGCTTGATTCTTTCTCTTTGTTGGGAATAGATGACAAGCTAAACAGATTCTGCCATTCTCCTTTTTGCTATACGCCAGCCAAGGATATTTGTCCAGCCACTGACGATTGAATTTTCGCATCGATAGACCAGACTTCTTGCAGGAGTCCTTGAATTCTCGCGATGGGAATATAAAACTGGCTTCAGGCTTCCGATGATTAAACAGTCGTATTTTTGTCTCTTCACCAAAAGCTTCATCCTCAGGGTTGAAACCAAAAATGTCAAAATAATTGTGAGCGTCGTCGCTGAAGTAGACGATGTCGAGGCATGCAAGCGCTGTCGTTAATGGCGCGGCAGCATGGAATTACATTTTTTGCCATAACTTTTTGGATACATTTTAGATATTTCTGTTTTATACCTTAAAATTAGCGTTACATACGTAAGAGCATTTTGATGTATAATACATGTTTGTACACTAGATATTTGCACTAAAATATCATTAAAATGTTTAAGTCTGCAAATATTTACATTGCGTGTTTTGCTGAAACCGAAACTATGTGTTAAAACAAGTATAAATAAATAAATAAATTTAAACAAATTTTTAAAAGTGCTTCAATCTCTATAAAATTTGACATGAAGAAACTTGGTCAGAAGAGCATAATGTATGTGGTGATTTTAATTAAATAATTAGACCTAGCCTATCAGTTGGGCTAAAACATTTTAATGTAAAGCTCCACGCTTATGCGCTATAGTACCTAAACAGCAGTGTAATTTCATAATCTATAATATATGTGCCGCATGTTAGAAGACATAAATATTACTGGTGTGTTTATAATGTAGGTACAGCATTATTGGTATATAGCATATACTGTACATATGCGTATATACATACATAATTATAAATTTAATCTATTACATCATTGTCAATGTCTTGACTCACACCATGCATTCTATTGTTATACTTGTATCTATCTCGTATCATGCATTTTCTGCACAATGGCCCTATAGTTCATTCAATGGCATTGTTATGTAACATTTAGGGCTTGCTCTTACCTTTTTGATCCTTATCCATATTCAATCGATTATATATTGTGAATCATAGTTCATCCTTTAGCCTGTGTTATAGAGTGCCACTTCTTCTACTTTTCTATCGGTTGGCATAGGCTTACTGTTATTCGAGTTAACATTTATATTTGTATTTCGTCTGATTTTCCCATTAAATGTTGTATGTAATTGTGTCTAATTATCCTGTTTCCAGATCCAACATTTTTGGCTGCTAACAATGACTTCTCTTTAGTTGGAAAATGCGCGTATATTTATGGAGTTCAAACTTGAATGTTTGTTGACTGTTGTTCTGTTCTTAAAGCAGTAAAAATGCGAAGTATCAATATCAAAAACTTTTTCTCTTAAAGCCAGGGGCATGCGCGCGCATGGCGCGCATCTCCTTTGCTATGGGCCTGGATACCTTCAGATTTTATTAACAGTTTAATTAGTGACTCTCAAAAACGAATCTGTATTATCGAATAAATAAAACG